>CAUYPO010039962.1:0-51962 GCA_963574435.1 Cheirogaleus major | reverse complement strand
TGTGCCATCAGCCTAGCTCACAGCAACCTCAAACTCCTGGGTTCAAGCGATCCTCCTTCCTGAGCCTCCTGAGTAGCTGGGACTACAGGCATGCGCCACCATGCCCGGCTAATTTTTTCTATATATTTTTAGTTGGCCAATCAATTTCCTGCCATTGCCTTTTTACTTCTACCCCCCACCCTTCCTTTTTAAAACAAACAGGCCTCCAGGGCCCAGAGGCAGGGTTCTCTGGAAGGTGGGCAGAGCAGCACCAATAACCTATGTCTGGAAGGCTAAGGGAAGGGGCACCGTGAGTGACCATGGGCACCACGTCCCGTCCTTGGTCCCTGAGCAGGGCTGGTGGAGCCACTCAGTCCTTGAATCCCTGAATACTGCAAAGAATGCGCTTCTGGTGCCCGGGCAGCGTGATTCCCATCTGCGTCAGGTCTTTGGCAGTCAGCTCCAGCACACACTCCATGGTGTCCAACCCGGCTGAGTGGAAGTGCAGGATGTAGTGTTTCATGCGGATGGACTCGAGCCACTCAGCGACACTTCGGTATGGGATCCCGTCTGAGCCACTCAGGCTGGGCAGGCGGAGAGTCACCCTGGGGTCGAAGTTGGCAATGGTCCACAGGGAGTGGGGGTTGGCAAGTAATTGCTCCAGATGCGCCTGCAGCTTGCGGAAGTGGGGCCGGCGGGCACGGTCATAGGAACAGCAATTCTTCATGAATTTGTACAGAGGGGCAGGGCAGTCCACCGGAGGGGGCAGCCAGTACCCGTCCTCAATGTTCTTCTTGACCTCCTGATTGCTCATCTCGCCATAGGGCTTGTCCCCAAACCTCAGCACCTCCCACATCACAATCCCAAAGCTCCACATGTTGCTGGCCATGGTGAAGATCCGATGGGCAATGGCTTCAGGTGCTGTCCAGCGGATGGGGATTTTTCCTCCCTGGGTTTCGTAGGTACCGTCAAAGTTGTCCAGGAGGCAGGTCAGGCCAAAGTCAGATACCTTGCAGCACAGGTTCTGAATCACCAAGATGTTCCTGGTGGCCAGGTCCCGGTGGACATAATTGCGGTCACTGAGGTAGTTCATGCTGGATGCTATGCCCTGCAGCATGGCCACCAGCTGCCTGGGGACCAGCTGGTCCTCCCGCTCCCTCAGGAAGGCATCCAGGGCTCTGTGTTCCATAAACTCTGTGATGATCATGATGGGCTTCCTCCTTGTGACAATGCCTTCCAGATGCAGAATGTGCGGGTGGTGGAACTGGCCCATGATGGTCGTCTCTCAAAAGAAGTTCCACCATTGGCCATCTGGGGATGTGTCTTTCAAGGTCTTAATGGCCACAGGTTTGCAGTCCTGGCCGGGGAGCCTCAGGGTCCCTCGATACACTTCCCCTAACTCTCCTTCCTCTATGACAGTGTCCACCATCATCCAGGCTGGGTCGAACTCCTGGGTGAAGCCCAGGGCTCCCTGGGCCGGGTCCTCATATGCCTGGAGGTCCACATAGGGCTTCAGCCACAGCTTGTCCTCCCTATCCACGTCAGTGGTGCGATCGCGCTGCCTCTGCTGCCGCTGCCGCTGTACTTTCCTTGAACGGAAGATGAGGATCCCGAGCAGCAGAGCTACCCTGAGCAGCAGCCCAAAGATGATGGCCACGATCTCTCCTCCTGTCAGGCCCCTGGAAACTGGCGGGCTGGTCTGAAACTCATGGTCGGGGGAGAAAGGGCCAGGGCCCAGCGGGGTCAGCATTTGGACTCTGACAATGTACTTGGTGTCTGGCTGCAGTTCTGTCAGCAAAACCGTGGGTTCTACAACCATCTGGTGCCATTCTTCATCCTGGTTCAGCACGTGCAGCTCGTAGCTCAGGTTCCTCCCAGGACTGCGCGGCCAGGACCCTGCCCAGGCCAGCTCCAGCTGCCTCGGTTCTTTCCTCACCAGCCTCAGAGACAGCCCAGACAGTGACTCTGCGTGCCCCAGGCCGATGCTGAGGGAGGCACTGGCGTGGCTCTCTTCTTTGCAGATTCCGTGGGGACAGTGAGATTTAATATTTCTCCCCAGTCTTTAGGGTTTTGGGTAGTTATTAATAGGTATTAATAGGTAGTTATTAATAGGTAGTTATTTTATTATTCATATATGTGATATTAATTCAGCAACTTTATTTTTGAGTTTCCACTATAGGATATGGCATTGCAGGGTTTTTAAAGGTGGTGAGTACTCTGTATAATGTCTGACACATAGTAAACACCGCATGTATTTGAGGCATTAATAATATGTAGACTTTGCCCTTTGAATTTATATTTATAAAATAGGGGAACTGAGTTGAAATGGATGAGGCAAATCCTAGGTATTTATAATACAATGTAAAATTTAGCATCAAAGGATGCAGAGAAGTATGGAGGAGTCTCATTTGGTGAGTTAAGAAAAGACTTAATGAAGGAGGTAACATTTGAGATGGCTTCTGAAGGGTGGGTAGAGTAATCAAAGAATAGGATAAACTATCAGAAGAAGAAATATTTATTGAACCCTTTTATGGTATGTTAAATATAGTACCAGGCCCCTTACATTACTACATTTAATCATTCCCAAGAAATATTAGCTATTATAGCCTCAAATATTATGTTCATGTGGTGGGTGAATGGTTTTTTAGTGAAACATTATTTTGTTTTCTTAGCCTCTTTGAGGATAAATGTTTGTTTTTCTTCTTTTGCTAGGTCAAATTTGAATTGCATTGCTGGCTGTGGGTCCTTCTGTATGGTGGCTCCTCTTCCCAGTTTTTCACTTGATTTAGCCTTGATTCACTTGAAAACCACTTGATTTTTGAGGCTTATGTTATTTTTCATAGATTAATCCACATACCAGTTCTTCATAAATTTCCTTTATAGGTGTCGTGTTGGGATGAGTTATTTTTCCTTATTGAGCTTTGTTCTCATTATGCCATTCTATATTTAGCTTCTGAGAGGGAAGCGTGTTCCTGGGAATAGAATCACTACTCATTCCTTTTTCTCTTTAGCTTTTTAGGTGGTGGCGGCAGCCGGATAGATAATAGCACATCAACACATTTTGCAGAGGTAAGTTTTCCTGTAGGGATTCTTTACGAAGTGGGTGGATGTTAAAATCATGACATATATTCACTTCCTATTGCAGCAAAACATTAGAGTTTAACTGAATTGTATAAGAAAAATGTGGGCTAGAGTAGCCCTTGGAAAATATTTGTATTTTCAGTACCTGGGGCTTGGGCATGTTACTGTTGATAAACCCTTGATTAAGAGAAAGTAACAGCCTCAAGCAGTACTTTTTTAAACCTGGTAGTGTTTTTCATTCTGTTTTCTGCTTTGTTACTATGTATATGGTGTGAGAATAAAAAGCCTGTGCTGTTTTTGGAATAACAGTGTTGCAGACTCTGCTTTAGTGGCATGACAACCAGATAAAGAGCAGGCCAGGTTGATTTGTTACTGAAGAAGTCACAATGAGGTGTAGTCTTCAACCTTGCACAGAGATACTGGTTTCTAGAGTTTAGCTCTAGTTAACATAGTAGTTTGGTGTAGATCAAAGATAAGATACTTGCTTACTTTTCAGATCCCAAGATGGAACCTATAATTAGTTTCTACTTCTTTGTATGATGTGGCATCCATATTTTTGGGGGAAAACAAAAATATTAACTATGGTTTGAAAATAGGGCATTTAATCTTCATCCTTGAATACCATTTTATATTAAATTTAGAAAAATTTTCTTTTTTCACTTTATGTACTTACCTAAAATTTTTGTTTTAGTTGTCTTTTTAAAAAGACAATTTAACCATTTTATAAGTGTGCAGTTCAGCACATTAACACTATTTGTTTTTAATCATTTAGAGACCATAACCCAGAGGGTACAAACCAGCTTAGCCTACAAAAAACACTGACTTTTTTGCCTTTTCTTTTGTATGTGTACCCTTTATTGCCACACAGTTTACTTGGCTCTAGAGAGCTGACATATGCTGGAAGGAAAAAAAAAATTCCATAATCAGAATATCTTTGTGATTTAGAATCACATGTAGCTTTTTCCAGAGATAGCTGAAGTGCCTAGAGAGCTAGCAAAATATTTTGCTATTTATTTTGTGTGTAAATCGAAACTGTATTTAGCAGTGTATTTGAAAAGTGATGTTCGATAAGAAGCCCATAAAACCCTAAGCTTTTCTCCTTTATTTTCTGAAAATTATCTTAAGACCTGTGGCCCTCCAGATATTGATGTTGTTAGATTTATAGTCAAGAAACTTGATAAATGCTTGGGTAATAGTCCTGTTTTATAAAGGATATTTTCTTTTGTTTATGATCTATGGTACTTCTAATATCCAGTATTAAGTTTTGGGGTTTACTCTGAACTACCTTGGTAGATGGGTTGATTAGAGTGTGATTCTGGACAGATCATGTCTTTGAACTTCCATTTTTATTTTCCTATTTTGATGGATTGAAAAACCCTGTTTAAAATTAATTCTGCTTGCTAGGCCTGGAAGCGTTTATGATTTCAGTATTTTTCCCCTTGTAAGTGCTATTCCTGATAGCACAGATTGTCACTTACTGATTATGCATATGTAGAAGAAACTTCATTTTATTTTCCTTAAGTGTTAGTTCTCTTTTAGGTAATGGAAATAGATTGGTCCATCACATTTATAGGTATGACTCACTAGGAGGAGATGCATATTGAGTAAGAAGAAAAATAAATATATATAGTCAGTTTCCTCACTTTAGTGATGCTAAATCTGATACTGATGGCATCATGAGCTGTCCTTCAGGTGTTAAGTAATTTTGCTGAGTCATAGCCTGTGACTTGGTATTCTTTAGTAGTGTCAGGATTTATAGCAATGGCATGATTACACTGTTTTTCCCTCTGTAAAATTTCCTTGTCATCGTGCCTCAATATTTAAATTTTCTCTTTTTTAAAGTGATATTTTGCATTTTAAAATCGGAAAAAACCCTGTCTTTATAATGTTATAGTAGTTGCCAGGGATTTAAAAAAATTAGCTAACAAGTATATACCGAGTGTTTCATTGCCTGCAAGGAACTTGTAATTTAGTTGGGGAGCAAATACAAGCACATATGAAACAAATAACAAGGAAGAGTATACAGAGTATAATAAACTTATTGTGGGGTGTGTGTAACAAGTACAGTAGAAGGAAGAGATCAGGTGGTCTGCAGTCTTTAGGAAGAAAGGTCATATAACAGTGATTAAGAGCACAGCCTCTGGAACCAGATTGCCTAAGCTCAAATCCTGGTTCTGCCCCTTACTGGTGGTGTAACCTGGGAAAAATTACTTAGAATCTCTCAGTGCCTGTTTCGTTATCTGTAATTTGGGGAAAATAATAATATTTACCATATAGGGATGTTGTGAAGATTAAATTAGTTAATACATGCTAGACGTATAATCCCTGATATGCCTACCATATAGTGAATGCTTAATAAATTTTAGCCATTATTAAGACTTCATAGAGAAGGCAAAACTTGTCTACTACAGCCATACCACCCTGAATGTGCCTAACTCATTTCATCTTGGAAGCCAAGCAGGGTTGGGCCTGGTTAGTACTTCGATGGGAGGAAAGTAAAACTTGCAATGGAGCCTTGAAGAGTAGGTGGAATTTAGATAAGCAAAGATGTGAAAAAAATTATCTGAAAATAGTATTCATAAGCTATAAGATTTTAGACCCATGTCCCTGAAGAAAAAACTTAGAAATAAAATTATATATAGAAACTAGAGTTATATATTTTTTTGAGATGCAGTCTTGCTCTGTCCCCAGGGATAGAGGACCAGGGTGTCAGTCTAGCTCACAGCAGCCTCAAACTGCTGGACTCAAGCAATTCTCCTGCCTCAGTCTCCTGAGTAGCTGAGATTACAGGTGTGTGCCAGTGTGCCTGGTTAATTTTTCTATTTTTAGTAGAGACAGGGTCTCACTCTTGCTAAGTCTAGTCTCAAACTCCTGAGCACAAGTGATCCTCCTACCTCCGCCTCCCAGAGTGCTAGGATTACAGGCATGAGCCACCGCGCCTAGCCTAGAGTTATTTTTCTTTTCCCTATTTTAGTTGATAATTTCAGAAAAGGCTTATGTTCAGTTTTGCTTTGTTCTTCTTCAACCAGAGCTGCTTGTGCATTGAAGAGGTTATTTTCTATCATTAGTATTTACTAATAGCTGAATTTTTTAAATACTGGATATATTAGAAGAGGATTATTCCCAGAACATTTCTGACAAAATCAGTATTTATTTTTTTAAGTGAGGCTGGGGTGGGGAGATAAAAAGAGTGGTTGGGATGGAAAGAAGAAGGGGGGAGGGTTGCCAGATAAATGGGAGCAATGTTTGAGTAATGTGTGAGGGTCATTAGAGAGTGAATCTAAAAATGTTGCTAGCAATTTGTAGAGAGAGAGTACATTGCTGTGCTAAGGTTCCTGATGATAACCTGGAGTAGTGAGCTCAAAGATACCTGAGGGTTTTGTTGATTACTTGAAAGCTTCTTACCATGACCTGGTGCCAGTGAAACATCTGATCATAGAGTCTTAGTTTACCCTAATAGATCACTTCAGTGCAAGAGTGGTTATGGCAGCTGCCTTGGATTTGTAGAAAATAAGATAGATGGCTGCCTGGAAAAAAGCTCCCAGGTATGCACAAAAAGGCAGGGTGCTCCGAGTAGTCTGATTTATATTTATTTAAATTTGTTTTTGTTACATAAGCAGCATCATAATGGCAATTAAAAAGTTTAAAAATATCTTGAGTTTCACTGTTTTAAAAGTACTCTTTCTCCATACATTTCCTCTCCAATTTTGTCCTAAGGCATTGATAGTGAAAGATTATAATGACTTTAAGATTTAGGTTGGGTGCAGTGGCTCATGCCTGTAATCCTAGCACTCTGGGAGGCCAAGGTAGGAGGATCGCTTGAGCTCAGGAGTTCGAGATCAGCCTTAGCAAGAATGAGACCCTGTCTCTACTGAAAATAGAAAAAATCAGCCAGGCACGGTGAAGCACACCTGTGGTCCTAGCTACTTGGGAGGCTGAGGCAGGAGGATTACTTGAGCCCAGGAGTTTGAGGTTGCTCTGAGCTAGGCGGATGCCACAGCAATCTACCCAGGGCGACAGAATGAGACTATGTATGTATGTATGTATGAATGAATGAATAAATAAATAATCTATCTCTCATATTCTCATTATTTCTTATAGCTTTATTTATTTATTTTCTTGGCATAATAAATAAATAAATAATGGATCTCCCATATTCTCATTACTTCATTATAGCTTTATTTATTTATTTTCTTGGCATAATACTTCCCACTTGTCATATGCATGCCCAATAACTGTTTTCAGTTGTAATCAGAGTGTACCATATTGAATTTCTGCTATTTTAAATTTACTTAGTATTATGTCAGACATTTTTTTCTTATCTCTCCATAGTTATAAGAATTATATATTTTATGACTTCATATTCTTTCATGTCTGTAGTATATTTATTAAAACTACTATCTTGTGTTAGACTTGTCTAGCTATATGTGATAGTTGATCTTGGATCATGCTTCTTCCCTCTACCTGTGAGTCTAGAACATATTGAGAAATAAAACATAGAAGCCAGACAGATGGAAATAAAAATTTAATTTTTATTCAACTGAATTGGAGAACACAGTTGAACTGTGGCCAGATAGACATCCTAAGTTTATACAAGATGACCCACCTGAAAATTAGAGACTGTAGAACACATATGAATGCTCAGAACCACTTCTTTTGTATTTGTGCAGCTTCCTAATACATGAACTGCATTGATTGGAAATGTGTGAATCAGTAGAGATTAGGCTCTTGCCACTCACCAATCAGATGCATCAGTGCTCTGATAAGGAAAAGTAATGAGGAATGAATGAAGAGGTCAGAAATGGAGATGAGAGATCTGATTCTTCCTTCTTAGCCTTTGGGTTTAGTAATTTAAACCTGTAGTCAGTAGGGGTCTGGCAGTAGTATGACCCCAAAAGCATGATCCATTAAATAACAAATTGATAAATTGGACTTCATCAAAATTAAAAACTTCTGATGTTCTTCATAGGAATGAACAAGATGAATCACAGACTAGGAGAAAATACTTGCAAATCATTTATCTGGTAAAGGACTTGTATTCAGGTCATATAAATAACTCTTAAAATAGAATAATAAGAAAACTACCTAATGCCAAAAAATGGCAAAAGATTTGAACAATATGCTTCACCAAAGAAGATGTACAGATGGCAAATAAGTATACAAAAGGATATTCAACATCATTTGTCATTAGAGAAATGCAAATTAAAACAATAATGAAATACCACTGTATATCTATCAGAATGGTTAACATTTAAAAGACTGACCACACTAAATGTTGGTGAGGCTGTGGAGCAGCTGAAACTGGAATTTAAAAATGGTACAGCCACTATGGAAAACAGGTTAGCTGTTTTTTAATAAGATAAAATTACATCTGTATGATCCAGCCATTTCACTCCTAGGTATTTTACCCAAGAGAAAATAAAGCATAAATCCATACATGTTCATATATACACAAATATTCACACTGTAATAACTTTGTCATAGTCAGGAACTAGAAACAGTCCAAGTGTCCATCAACAAGTGGATAGATGGATAAACAAATTGTGGTATTATCCATACTATGGAATACCACTCAGCAATAAAAGGGCATAGATCATTGATACATGCAAAAATATGGATGAATCTCAAAATAATTAAGCTGAGTAAGAAAAGCCAGACAAATAAAGAGTACGTACAATATGATTCCCTTCATGTAAAATTCTAAGAAATACAAGAGTCTAGAAAATACACAGAGAGATCAGTGGTCATTTGGGGTTGGGGAGGATAGGAAGGAGGAGTTACACAGGGGCACTAGGAAACATTTGGTGGTGATAAGGATGTTCCTTGTCTTGACTTAATGTTTTCGTAAAATTGCCTGTGAACTTTCTGAAATTGCATTTTGAAGGTTAATAATTTTGTAGTTATTTACCCACAGTTGACTCATATTTGTAGACCTTAATATTTTTAAATTGAGATGTAATTCATATATAATGTAATTCACCCTTTTAGAGTATACAATTCAGTGGTTTTAGTATATTCACAGAGTCAACCATTACCATTGATTCTAGAACTTTTCAGCATCCCAAAAAGAAACCCCGTACCCATTATTAGTCACTACTTATCCACAATTCCCCTAGTCCCAGACAACTAGCAATCTATTTTCTGTCTCTATGGATTTGCCTATATAGGACATTTGTTATAAATGGAATCATGCTACATGTGATCTTTTGTGATTGACATTCTTTTCCACTTAGCATATTGTTTTCAAAGTTCATACATGTTGTAGCATATATCAGTACTTCGTTCCTTTTTAGGGCTGCATAATACTATATTGTATGGATAAACCATGTTTTATTTATCCATTCATCAGTTAATGAGCATTTGAGTTGTTTACACTTTTTGGCTGTTATGAATAATGCTGGTCTGAATTTTTTTGCACAAGTCTTTGTGTGATTATGTTTTCA
Organism: Cheirogaleus major; assembly: GCA_963574435.1. NCBI lineage: Eukaryota > Metazoa > Chordata > Mammalia > Primates > Cheirogaleidae > Cheirogaleus > Cheirogaleus major. Next base: position 42,459 of record CAUYPO010039962.1, on the reverse strand, counting down.
GTTCTCTTGGTTATAAATAGGAGTAAAATTGCTGGGTCATATGGTAACTGTTTAACTTTTCGAGGAATAGACCATAATATTTGAAGAGGTGCTGATGTGATTATGGTTAGTGTAGGGCAAATTCTGCTAAATTGAAAATATTGTCTGTCCTATTTTTTTATATTGAAATATAGAAATAGTTCAGCCCAAGTATTTTTAGAAATATTGTCTTTTTACTTCTATTCAGAATAACTTTTTCAGTTTTTCAAGACAAAACTTGTCAAATAAACTGTGCCTCTATGATTCTTTGAGATGTTTCACCAAAACTATATAATAGTGTTCCCTATTAGTTTTTACTTATGTAAGCCATGTCCTGAATACCCAGTTTTTGTTGTATGAACTATTTTTTTTTCTCTTATGCTTATCTAAGTCTGCTCAGAGACAAATGACCTGAAGCTATTCTTATCCTTAGTGTTGATTTAGTAGAAATTTGTGAGGTGTGCTTTTTTTCCCTGTGTTCTATGGTTACGTTACACTATTATTTTGAGATGAAAATAGGCCACAAATACATTGACCATTACTATTAGTTTGCACTAATTTTCACTTTCCATATAAGTAGCAAAATGCTTCCTCCTGATATTAAAGCTACTTTTGAAGTTGGGTCCTACAGAATTTTTATATGTTATTAGCTGTGATAACAATTTACAGTCATCTGAAATATGAAATTGTCAAAGCAGATTATTTATTTATTTATTTTTTGAGACAGAGTCTCACTTTGTTGCCCAGGCTAGAGTGAGTGCCGTGGCGTCAGCCTAGCTCACAGCAACCTCAAACTCCTGGGCTCAAGCGATCCTACTGCCTCAGCCTCCCGAGTAGCTGGGACTACAGGCATGCGGCACCATGCCCGGCTAATTTTTTCTGTATATATTTTTAGTTGGTCAATTAATTTCTTTCTATTTTTAGTAGAGATGGGGTCTCGCTCAGGCTGGTTTCGAATTCCTGACCTTGAGCAATCCGCCCACCTCAGCCTCCCAGAGTGCTAGGATTACAGGCGTGAGCCACCACGCCCGGCTTGCTATCCAATTTTAAAGCTCTCTGAGAATATGCTTTCATACAAATGAATACTCTCATATAGATTTTACACATGCATTATGTTAAATATAGGTTAATTAACAGATTATTTTGAAACGCTCACTGATTAATCCAGGCTATTTCATTTAATGACGAGAGATATTCAGTAAGAGTGCAATATTTCTTATTTTGTTAAATTAAGATTGTAAGCATGAAAACTCACCTGAACTTAAGAAGAGTAGTCATGGGGAAGCTAAATGGTAATATTCAGAAACACAAACCTCACATTAGTGACACTAAGCTATTAACTAATAGCTAATAACTTCCAACTATCTTTACATTGCCAGCATTACTTGAGAAGTTAAAACATTGTTTTGTTTGTTTTCACCTAAATAAACTCATGTTAGGTAAGATCATACTTTTGGCACTGATTTGTTTAAATGCTTATTAAATACTCATTAAGGACCAAGTAGTATGCTATGTGCTAAAAATAAAAGAAACAACACAATATGTTTTCCTAATTTTACAGGGCTCATGATCTAATTAAGAGGAGATAAAAAATGAATTCAATATTTTATTTGCAATAGTATGTATATAGGATAGAAAAGGGCACCTATATGGTTAGGTTAGTTCAGGTCCATCAAGAAGCAGGCACCAAAACGGGACCAGACGCACAAGAAATTTACTGGGGAATATTTTTGTGAAGGATGAAGGGGGCGTGAGCAGGAAAAGAAAAGCAGAGCTTTCAGACTACAGTAAAAGTTTGACATGTGTGAAGGAGAATGGAAGGAGCAAAGTTTGAATGGCAAGAGTCTTGGCCTTCAGTTCAGTTCTAGGAAAGGTTCAGCTACCAATGGGAAATTCTTGAGCTGAAATTCCACATTAGCTGAGTCCTGTGTTTCACAAGAATGGGCCTGAGCTGATCACTGTTGTTGTCTGGGAGCAGTCCATGGGAAACACAGTCTAGCAGCAAAAGCATCATGGATCCTGATATGATTTAAACATTTGTCCCCTCTAAATCTCCTGTTGAAATTTAATCCCCAGTGTTGGAGGTAGGGCCTGTTGGGAGGTGTTTGGGTCATGGGAGCAGATCCCTCATGAATGGTTTGGTGTCCTCCTCACCGTAATTAGTGAGTTATCACTTTATTAATTCACAGGAGAGATGGTTGTTTAAAGAAGCCTAGCACCACCTCCTCCCTCTCTTGCTCCTTCTTTCACCATGTAACACACCTGCTGCCCCTTCACCTTCCACCTTGATAGGAAGCTCACCAGAAGCAGATGCAGGCACAAGCCTTGTTGGACAGTCTGTCAAACCATGAGCCAAATGAACTTCTTTTCTTTATAAATTACCCAGCCTCAGGTATTTCCTTTATAGCAACACAAAATGGACTAACGCAGATCCCAAGAGCAGCAGCTAGGGATCAATTATGCTCCCAGCAAGAAGACAAATAGCATACTTTCATGGTGGTCACCATGGGAGTGGTTAGTTTTATTAAATACTTGTGGACTTCAGAGAGTGCTGCAGTTTTGAAAGATAAACAGAAGATCACAACGTGAACAAGGTGGGCAAGTGCATTCCAGGCAAGAGCTAATGCAGAGAAACACAGGACAATATGGCAAGTGTGGGGGAATTACAAGTTGTGCATTAGAGCTGGAGTATGTACGTAAGGGCATTGGCATTCAATATACCAGGGAGGGAGGCAGGGTTCAGATTAGTAAGAGCCAGGTGAGTTCTACAAAGTTGTTTAACATACTCTGTAGATAGTGTAGACTCACTAAAGGGATTGATGTTTGGCAGGGACAATGTGGACTCTGCTGTAGAGAGATTCCTTAATTATAGGGCATATTCAGATGGAGGACTCAAGGAGGAAAGGGAGAGGGGGGAACTCAATAAGGAAAAGGTAATATCAGACAGACCTGGATTCCAATTTTGACTCTACCACTTATCAACCATGTGATCAGAGGCAACTCATTTAACTCCCCAGAACCTCTGTTACTAACTTTCTATATCATCAGTTACTCAAATACTTACTTCATAGTGACATGAAGATCATACAAAATGAATAGTAGCACGCTTAGGAGCTCAGGTGTTGAAAGTAGACATAAACCTATACTTGTATCTTGGCCCAAGTGTGTGACTATAGACAGATTTTATATAAACCTCAGTTTACACTGTTTACACTCATGGAGTTGTTATCTGTGAGGTGATATGTGTGAAGTCTTGGCTCACATTTTGTGTATAAGAAATGTCCAAATAACTAAGGGCTAGATACTGGCCCAGGTGACTTATGCACTTGTAATGTTCTGTTCTCACAGCATCTCTGTAGGCAGGTTATTTTCTCCCCTTGAGTTTAGAGGAACAAATTGACACTTGAAGAGTTTGAGTAACTGGCTCACAGTCACACAAATTACTGTACTTGGGCTACATTTCTCAGTTGCCTGACTTCAAGACTCATATTCTTAACCACTATTCTCTATTACCTTCCATTTTAGCACAAGCAAAACCATCTACCTGCCAAAGAAAATGTAATTCTAAGAACACTCACTTGTAGGCTACGGTTGGGTTTCCTTGTATTATCAATGTGCTTTAAACCAGAGTAAGGAATCATTTAAATAAAACACTCTGGTTTGCTCCAAGAGAGATTTTATCTGGTTCATTTGGATGGAACATTACAGCCACCACACAGATTCTGATATAAGCAGTGTACTACCATTTGAAATTGGCTTCAACAGAGGTTAATCTGGATGAAAGTGATGAAAGCAGTTGTTTTCAAAACAATCTCCCAGTCTGGACAGGTGTTTGAAATGTTTGCACACATTATTCTCTTCATTCTAATGAGGAATATGTTCAACTTCCAACTAAGAGCTGCTAGGACACAGATTATTAAAACCCATGAAAAATTGACCTAGTAGGTTAGATCTACAGAGATTGGGCAGAAAGCCCTGATCCATGTAGCTCTCCCTCTTCCTGATTTCTAATTTCAGAGAAAATACTGACCCGATTTCAATCCAGGTTCTAGCATATTTGTTATCAGACAAAATACTTAACTTCACCAAGCTTCAGTTTAATTGGAATAGGATTATTTTAAGGTTGCCTTAAAAGGTAAATATCCATCATTATGTCTAGCACCTATTAGCTACTCCACTAATGTTAGTTCTCCTTGGATGGATGGTAAAGAATGATTCTCAAAATGAACATATTATCAGAAAGTAATTCCATGTGTAAACAAAAAGAATTTCATATTGTTGAGGAAGAGTTTAAGCTTTCATCATTAATATTTGCATTTTAAAAAAACTCCAAAACTAAAAATGTTCACTGATACCTCAGCAATAGATTTGGACCATATAGCTTGAGGAAAAGGCATTTTATCCTCAGCTATAAATTGTGAGATTTTTTATCATCAAGAATAATTTTGCTGACCTCCCCAGTGAGGGGGTTCACCTTCAATACAGAAACTTATAAATCTGTAAGACTTGCAAAACACAGATACATTTTTTCAGCTTCATTGGAAAGGAGGCAAAAAAAAAAAAAAAAAAAAGATGCCTCTGGCATTAAGAAACTCACAGACCAAAACGATTTGAAGTTTGCTCACTTTGTTAACAAAGGTCTACTCTGGACAATTTGGCTAAAACCTCTGTCTCCCAAAAGCCCTCCACTGAGAGAATGACAAGGGTCCTTGAAGTGACTGCCCTTCTGCACCTCTGGAAAGATTACCAATGCAGAGAGAGGCTTAGAAAGGAGGCTTCCAGCCCCAATATGTTTCTGCAAACACCCAATGGATTTGCTCTAATAACTTGATCATTTTTACCCTGAAATGATGCTATTCAACTTTGCAGTCTTTCTCCTCTCCTGGCCACACCCTACCAAATTAGCCGGTGAAATTTCTATTTTTTCTTCTTATCAATTTATTCTAACACCACAAAAATTAAAGCACGATAACCTTTAAATAAAATACACTGTATACAACATAAAAATAATGAACATTTGAACACAATCCTACCTCTTAATATGTAGCATTTGTTGGAGTCCCTATGACTCCAATTTTAAAGCTTATGAAATAGGTACCAGTCACATGAAGTTGAATATAAATTTTTCTAGAATTCTTGTCAAGAAAAATATTTGCTATTAAGTAGGAATCAGCTGTGGCATCCAGAATTTCAACATTCTTCAAGGAAGGGAGGAGTAAAGTGTGTATTAGGCAATCCAGCTTCTGTGAGGAAAAGAGTTTGTTGTTCTTGTGTTAATATATTTCATACAAGCCGCTGTCTTTAATGGACAGTTAACAAACAGGAGAAACCACAGTTAGAAACTCCAAGTAAGCCTCATAGAAAAGTTCAGACAACTTTGGTTGGTGCCCGAAGATTCAATAATCAGTATGTATGGGTAAGATTTCACAATTTCAGACTGTGCATTTTTTATCAGAGAAAGATCCTTATCAATTAATTTTACTAAATAGCTTTTGGAAATACAGGCATATAGTATAATATTTAGAATATTAGGGATGTTCCAACTTATACATCTGAATCACAAATGACTATTTTTATGTTTAAAATATTTTATTTTTAATTAATTTGGTTTATAAAAATATTTGATTCCCAATTGTTATAAAATGATGCACAAATTTGCAAAATAATTATTGTGATAAAAATTGAGAAATGATAGCTACTTGGAAAATCAGAATAATTCTAGTTCTTTGTTGTTATTGCTATTTTGTGATGCAGTGGAAGTTACCTGGAAATAATTCAATCCTTTCTAATCTTGCTTTTAAGCTTTAAGCTGTATGCTCCGTTCATTGATAACAGAGCAGTGTTTAGTTTAGGGCTAATTTTGTCTCTATTGAAGCAAGTCTCTTTTATGTATCCTACCTGTTGCCCCATGAATTATGAGCTTTTGTAACCTGGCTGGTGGGAGTAGGAACTCTTCCTAAGCAAGAAGTGAGTGCAGAGTATTACTCCCTGTATCCTTAGGGTGCTTTTACCCCCATGCCACAGTATTTTCTTTAGGCACTTTCACTGATCACCTGAAAAGCTGAGGAGAAACCTCTGCAGATCCCTGGATTACTCTTCTCTCATTCTCTCATTGTCTCATTCTCTCCTTCTCTCTCTCCCTCTCAGTTTCCCCCTCTCCCCTCACCTGTCTCTCTCTTTTCTCTCTACAGCTCTCTCCTCTCTGACATCCTGCTCTTTCAAACACTAGCCCTCTTGGCCTCCCTGTACTTCCAGCTTTCTGCATGAGTATCCCCTCCTCACACCAAGGTCTGGAAACTCAATGTCAATAACCTGGGACAATTGTGGGGTCTGCATTTATTTCCCTCAATAATTGTCTCTCATTGTCTCTCAATTTAATAGTCAATCAATGTCTTCAATACACTGTGTCATGTATCTTTCTCCTTTTATTTTAGTTGTTTCAAGTAAAAAGTTATGATTGATCCCGTTTACTTCATTTTAGTGAAAAGCAGAAATAACTTCTTCCCAAAATATTTTGATGGGTACATGTCTCACTATTCTTCTTAAATGTGTCCGAAGTAAAGCTTGGATTTTCTCTTAGCACTCCACAATATAAGTCATGCGTTCTATTCAATCTGAGCTGTTCACTGTCCCTTAATATACTTCATATTTAAATATACTTTAAGCCTCATCTTGTTGAACAAACTAGCTGTCTTTCCTGGGCTCATATTCATTAAAGAAATGCTGCTACGAACTCCTAAGAACTCAGACAGAACTCATGGGTTTTAGTACTAGTTATCTCTAAGACCAGAGGAAAAATATCACCTCTCTTAAAATATTTCTTCACTGCTAAAATTATAAAGGCTGAACTAGATCAGTAACTTGCCAGTGATAAAGGTAGTGAAATAAAAGCTGCTCTGGGTGGATTGATGGTGAGATGGCCTAAGGTCCCACTCACCTCTCTCTTCAGAATCACAGGACTTTTGTAAAGAGCACTAACATATGAAAAGGATTTGTAATCTCTGCATCCTACCCAGCTGGAAACTTCTATAGTCAGAAGATCATTCCATTATATTTAATCTTCTTTCCTTCTTTTCTATTTTCTACAACTCACATTTATTGAACACCTATCATGTTCTAGGTGACTGGTAACATGAAAGAAAAAAGATAAACATTCATCTAAGTTAAATACCATCTGCTAAAATGCTTCCTTTCCCACTTAGATGCCATTTATCTCTTTTTATTTCCTTGATATTCACAATGAGATGTAATTTTCTCCTAATCTCAAATATATGTGCACCTTTCTTATGGAACTGATCACATATTTTTCTTCGTATTATAATTATCATTTTCACGTGTCTGCCCTATCTGTTAGATTATAATATCGCCATCAGAAATATTTCTTTGGTACCTCTGTGTATGCATGGAATCTTACAATAACAGTGATGCTATAAATTGTTTATTTCTAATTACTATAGTAATATCATAGTAGGGAAATTTAAACAACACAAAAGTGTATAAATAACAAACAATACTTCATCCTCTTCCCTGTCCCCATACTCAAGTAAGTTTATTTATCAGAGGTAACTAATGTTAATATTTTGGGTACATCTTTCCAGAGTTTTTCTGTAGATACACATAACATATGGAATCATTTTATTTTGTGGTTTTTTTAAATTTAACTTCTTTTACTTAATATGAATCTTGAACATTTTTTCATGTCAGTACATTTGAATTTATTCCATTGTTTTTAAGGACTTTGTAATATTTTAGATGAATAAATGCATGAATCAGTGCAGGATGATCCCAGATAAGCTTCTAGTATCCAATATCCCTCCCATAAGGTGAAATATTAGCTGCGACATACAGAAAGTAATGGAAATAATGCACCACTGTTCTTCACAGAAATAACCCCATTGTAATATATAATAAAATCTGGAGGGCAGAGACAGAGAGGTAAACTTGTGCGTTGATTTTTTCAGAAACTTTGACAGTGAATTGTATTATGTTAGTTCTGCTAAACTTTCAAATAAAAAGCTACAAAAAGAAGGAAGGTTTGTTTTCCAAAATGGATACTATTTGGAGACATATTGTCTAGAATGAGAGACAATGGGTTCAATACTAAAACTTACACTGTGTGACATGAACTGAATACGACTGTGCTTATTAATTTAATCTGGTATAGGAGGGGAAAAATAAGGGTGAAAAACTTTTAAAAAGAATTTTTTCCCTGATGCAAAAAGATAATGTAGATTTAAAAAGTAAGAAAGTAAAGTAGCTCACCAGCATGTGTATTCCCAGATTTTATTACATATATAAATTATACACATATCAATTTTGTTACATAGAGTTATAGAAAAAATAATACGTTGGCATTAAAATATTTTTAATTTAAATCTCAAAATCTTTAGAGAATTTAAACACTATCCATAGTTGAATGCACTAAGTCCTACCATAAGGGAATCTCCTATAAATAGTCATTAAAAGGTGATGATCCTAAAAGAAAATTCTAAATTAAGACTTTTTTTTTAAATGGCAGGATTAAGAAGAGGATCAGATGTAATAATACCTCAGTATAAGAAGACTAAGAGTAGTAATAAAAACATACTTTGTCACTGTTTATTGTGTAGAACAAAGTTTGGGGGAGTTTAGTGTCTGTAGGCAGTTTGCTTCAGATTGAATTCTGGCTCTGTTACTTCCTGGCTCTGTAAACCTGGGAAAGAGAATTTCTCTAAGTTTCAATTCTCCCATATGTAAAATGGGTACAATACCAATTACTTCAAGATTTACCCTAAGGGTTAAATGTGTTTATATATATGAAGTATATATATGTGTATATATATATATATATGTATATGTATATATATGAAGTATTCGATTATTTTTTATCACAAATTTCTCAGAAAAGATAGTGATTCTTAATTTAATTCATATGTGAGAAGTACATACTGCCCAAGGCATATCAGAAGGTGAACATTATTATTTTGATATTAAGAATTGTAAAACTAGCAATCTGAGTGACTGTAATTCATATATGTATAACAGCTAGGAGGTCAAAGAAGAGGGATCAGACCCCAAAATCATTTTGTCTTCAAATTTTTCCTTCCCCTTTTTTATTCCACATTGAACCTTTACTGTGAAATGACACTGATTTAGAACTTCTAAATAGTTTGCTCTTTCGGTCAAACATGCTCTTTTTTTTAAGTTTTCAGCCTTTTAATTTTATTTTTTCAGAATTAAGATGTTGCCATATTTGAAGGGTATCCCTTCAGCAATGTAAATGTATGTAATGTAAATAATTTGAGACTGCTTTGACACAAATCTCACTGGACACATATATACGATATGGGTGAAACAAAGCAGGTGGACAGAGGTCCAACAAGAATTTCAAGAGAGACACCCTTGTCCATAATCTAAGTGCCCCTGAATGCTGTTTCAGTTCTTCACACAGATCTAGGTCACAATTAGACATCTTAAACTACTTCTTGTACTTGTGATTCAATAGTTTATTTAAGGCATCTCTGCACAGCTGTCCCTTACACACACCTCTCTGTGTCTACAGCCACACACACACATACTCAAACGCACACACAAATACACACATTTTTCTCTTGCCCAAGTCTTTGAGACCTTTTTGCCCCATATGGTTGTAAAATCAGCTCCTTAATGCAGTGTAAACACAGAGCTCTGCACATAGCAGTACTCATAAGCATACAAAAGTACTAATAAAAAAGTCTTTATGAGATAAAATCGCTCTAAGATGTTTCTTCTTTAAAGTGTAATGATTTTTGTTTTACATTTGAGACAGTACGCTACTTTCATAACACAGTTCATTAAAAAAGCTCTTCTGAGAGAGATCTTATTTAGAAAATATAAACCCTTATGGAAATAAAGGGAGGGAGGTATGGAGAAAACAATTATTTGGTCTACACATTCCAGAGGCCAACAACTTTGCAGTTATAATTTTACTATTTATTATCGCGGTTTTCCCTTTCCTGATTTTCATAAGTTGGGCAGGCACAAAAAGGCATTATTACCCTTTAAGTCCAAACTGAAAACCCATCTCATCAAGAAAGGCCTTTTTGATCCTTCTAATTCATAGCATCTCCAGCTCCTCTGAACCTCCAAATATACTGCATTATCATTTATCTTGTCACTGTAATAAGAATCTAAAGCTGTCTGTAAATAGGTAGGCATATTTTCCCCATTAGATTTCATACTGCTGAAAGGCATCACTATATCTCATCCATCTATCTACAGGCTTTAAACATGCAACACATGGTACGTGATACTGTGAATGCTTAATTTATGTCCATTAGATAAAAATACACCATTGTCTAAACCTACAAGGACTTTATCTTCCTGACCAGCTCTGAAAATGTGGCATTAAGACTAGGAAAAAAGGGTAGTAAGGCGGCTTCCGAAAAGTCCAGATGCAAACAACTTTTGAGTATTCTTGGCCCTTTCAATACCATTCTTGTCTGTTCTAGATCTGTAGTCAAGGCTAATCTTCCGACAGCATATAGTTTTAATAATTTAAACACACTTTCTTTTTCTTTTTTATCTTATTTCTTTATGCCATAGGGGAAAATTGTGAGCTAGTCTACATTATATAATTCATAAATCCATTGTGATCAAGAGTCTTAGGAATCCATCCTAAGGAAAAATCAAAGATCCAGACAAACATGGCTAAAAATTAATTATAACAAAGTCTAATAACATAGATGAAAAAACAGCAAACTTCCCTGTTCCCTGTCCACATAGTATCGGGGCAATAAGGTAAAGAAGCTCTTCAGTCATCCACTGCAGAGGGTTTTTCTTTATTCATGTTTTTGTTTCAGCAATTATTTTGAGAACTTTTTTACTATTCATAGCACCCATTGGCACCAACCACACTAATATGTAAATTTAAGTAAAGTTTACATCTTTATCACACAAGAAACAATTGAGAGATTGCTCTATAAATATTGGAATGAAACTTTACCAGACAAGATATGATCAAGAAACCTCTCCTTATAATTAGTTTTGTTCCATAATTTTGGGAAATTAGTGCAGCAGTAGGACCTTGGATTCTTGGTATTATAAGAATGTTAATAGTATAGCATCACTTTTTTAAAGTTTAATTTTTGATTAAATGAGGCCATATAAAGTATGTTTAATCCTGTCTCCATCTAATAAAGTAGTCCAAATAATTCAGTCATGTAAAATGTGGGGTCATGTTACTGTGTGGTTAATGTAATAATAGAGTGATCTCAGAGAGCTAGCAGGTTAGTAGTTCTTGGTTTCCCCTTTTGGGTTCAAATATTGCCTGTGGTTTAATGACACCATTTGCAATTTTTTCTTTAGTGTAAATATCATTGGAAGTGATTTTGGGTCCTGACTGGCTGGGGCTTCTTGGACAACAGTAGGAATTCTAGAAATTCTTATTAGTTTGTGCCAGTTTCCTCAGCTTGATCCCTGGAGACTGGGCTCAGAGAACCCTGGGAACACAGGGACTCACCTTTGGCTTTCTTATTTCCCCGAATCCCCTCAAAATTGCTGCTTGCCTTTTACAGCCACCATCTACCCAAGAAGGTGAGACTTTTAGCTCACTCCTCCTTCAGAACAGGGGCTATGTGGGAAATGTGAAACAATGACCAATGAAGTTATATAAGAAGTTATGTTGCCATGATTTATTACTATATGTTATACCCATATTAAATACTAATGTGAAGTAATGTTTTTAAAGACTATTCAATGATCTAGAAAGTGGCTGATGGGAGTAAATTTTAAAAAGCACAGAACAAACTCATACACAGAGTATGGCGCATGTGAATGTATGTGGAGAGCTATAATGACAGATTAGAACAAAATACTTTAAAAATTGAATGTTGCTTTCTCTAGGAGGAGATATAAAAGATGATTTAAATTTTCTTCTTTAGAGTTTTCTTTCTACGAAATGTTCTCATTGTATTGTTTTCCTCATCACAAAGAAAAACAAAACCAAAACCAAAAAAAAAAAACAAACCTTATTTTCTAGAAGATGTAAAGTGGCAAATAAATACCTATTCTATGAATTATCATCTCCTCCACCATAATTATAATCTAAAACTCGTGCAGAGAATCAACACTCTGTATTGATGGGCCAAGACCCTGTTTAGAAATATATGGAGTCATTTTTAACCTATGGAATGTTCATTCTATTTCCAAGAAGTTACTTAAAACACATTGTTAATGATATCTCATAAAGCATTTTTTTTGTTTGTTTGTTTGTTTGTTTGTTTAAAAAAGGAAAACTGACAAATGTAATTCAATAAAGATTCCCTTTTGCTTTGACAAATCCTGACATGTATTCATAGACAGAGAAAAGAGCTCAGAAACTCAAGGAAGCTCTTCATTTTATTGTGACTTCCCTTACAAAATCTTGATTAACACCTCTGCTTCACTATAGAAAAACTCATATGTTACACACACAGGAGACAAATTGCTTTGTTCAGTGAATCAAGTTCCATAGGAACACCGTGCAGTTCTCATTCACATGCTCCAAAGGGTACAGTAGTCTCCAAATTAAAATTTGAGGTTATGTTGACAGAGCCCTTAAGCCAACCGGCCTTTTTGGTTTTCAATATACTCCTGTGAGCTTTACTCACAAAGGGCCAGATTGTAGATGAGAAAGCAAGGCTGAGGGCTCTTAAACAGAGAGCAGTGGAACACATCATATATCCAAGGGTAGCACAAATGACAGGGATGCCAAGAACAAATAACTTTGAAAATTCAGCAAACTCAATAGCCCTCTAAATTCCTCATTTCATTCCTAGAGAATAAAATAGGTTCTTGTACTTATTTGCTGACTAACATTCTGTCCAGAGTCTTTTAAGGAAGAATTCTTATAAATTACCAGCAAACATTCTGCCTGAGTTTCAATGCTTTAGGTAGTGAGCATTGCAATTTGCTGGTAGACACTCTCTGCAGTAAAGAATATTAACTTCTGGCAGTCTTTGTTCATATTTGGAAATATTGGGCACTGTTTAACACAAGATCTGCTATGTATTTACCAAGGGACTTTAGATGAGATGACCAGTAAATGCATCTAAATTCCTCATGTGTATAAGGAAGATAATATTACCTTTATATGCTTATGTCATGGAGTTTGGTGAAAGAATAAGAAGGAATTGAAATAACTTGAAAAGATGAAACACTTAGTATTATAGCACACATATTTCTGTAGAGGCCAGTATATGTCTACCTGAAAATCAGCAAAATTCCTGATTTGTCTTTTCTCTATATTACTACTTCTATATAATATACTATCTAATATATAGAAATAGTATATTATATAGAAATACTAATATACTTATTACTTATAATATTACTTATAGCAAGCCCTTTTGGGCTAGCACCTTCCTTCTCCTATCACTATAAACTCTCTTTACTCCCATCCTGTTCCCACCCTCACCTCAAAGGCATATGTATTTTTTTAATCTCAATATACATGGAAAATTTTGTTCTATGATTGAGTTAGGAAAAGAAGAGTTTAATTGGAAGAAGGAGCTGGATACCTGCCAGATTCTTCAGTTCGGTTTTTTGGTTCCCAATGGAAAAAGGGAGCTCAGAGGCAAAGTCTAATGAAAGCAATCTTTACTAAAGTTATGAGAATCCTGGGCACATGCAGAACTGATTCTGTGTCAGGAAACAAGTATGTCACAAAATCAGTAAGAAGACCCTTCTCCTTACATCTAAATGGAACTAAACACTACTCTATCACTTGATATTTTTGGCAAATCTCAAGATAGAAACCATAGCATACACATTGACCTTTTTTTTTTTTAAAAAAAAAAGACAGGTAGTAGAAGTATATTATCTTTCTAAAAAGTTTTTCAAGAAGTACATGTAGAAGTCAGAAAAAGACTGTAAAAACAGGGTGCAAGTTGCATGGCAATTGTAGGTGGCAGTCAGGCTAGTATCACACATAAAATATCTCTTTGGGTACTCTAGGTTTTTAGAAATACTTGGAAGAGGGAGATGAGATTTAATTTTTACAAAGTTTATCCAATCAGACACTTTAGGCTACTATGTCTTTTATAGCTATATCCCTCTACCTCTTTCTTTTCATCACCCACTCTCTCCCTGTCTTTGATTCTCTTTTTTAGGGTTCATAATAATTAGCTGTATTTTCTGAGATATTTTCAAAGTTCTTCAAGTTCTGTTTTTTTCATCTTGTAAATGACTAGCTGGGGCTATATTATGTACAAGAGTCCATCCACACTCAGCAAACTGTAATTTTTCTGAATACAATGAGTCAGAGGAGATGGTACTAGAAATTGTACTGCATAAGTGCCCAAGTCTGGGCTGATCTCCATGTTCTACTTAACAGGGAGTCTCTTCAAACCTAATGGGGGAGAGTATGTTAAAGCTGGCTTCTTAAGTAAAGATCCCAGCCTTTCCTTATGTAAAGTGATAGAGTGGATTTCAGTGCAGATTTCTTCCAACTTCCATGCTAGTATTAAGAAGTGATTAAGAGCATGGACCTCAGAGCAAGATCACCTCTGTTTGAAACCCAGCCCTACCAGTTATTAGGTTTGTGGCTGCTGTTGTCTGACTATGATCTCCTCCCCAAATTCATGTGTTGAAATTCTAACTACCAAGTTGACCGTATTAGGAGGTGAGGCTTTTGGGGGGTGATTAGGTTACAAGGGTAGAACCCTCATGATTTGGATTTGTGTCCTTCTAAAAAGGACCCCAGAGAGCTAGCTCACTCCTATTATGTGAGGCTACAGTGAGAAAACAGCCGTCTATGAACCAGAAAGTGGGCCCTAACCAGACACTGAATCTGCCAGGCACCTTGATCTTGGACTTTCCAGCCCCCAGAACAGTGAGAAATTTATTTAAACATTTATTGTTCATAAGCCACCTGATTTATGGTATTTTGTTATAGCACCCCAAAGAGACAAAGATGGTAGCTTTGACAGGTTCATTAATTTCTTTATGCTCTTAGTTTCTTCAACTGTAAAATGATAATGATGGCAATATTATCTGAATCATGAATTTGTAACAAATACTAAATGAATTTATATAAGGGTTTAGAAGCATGTCTGTTACATAATTTATACTATATAAAATTAATAAATAATTATGAAAGATACACTGACAAATTAGAACATTTTTGACACTGAAAATCATTGCCTTATTATATTTTTATATTCTCCATAAGTCTGTGCATTCTATGAACATGAGGGATCAAATAGCACATGATGATAAATAGTTCACTAATGCTTAGTAAGTAAATAAACTCCTTAGATGAAGCACCTCGTTTCTTTGGTTAAGGAAAATTGGAAAAAGCCATTTTCTATGATTCAACAAATAAATTGAATGTGTGCATGGCATTACATAGAGCTAAAGAAGTTCATAATCTTTGTTCTCTAGAGGCATTTAATCTAATTTTCTTGATCTTTGAAATCCCAAATCTTGAATTCTTGGTTTATAGAATAGTTTGCAGAATTCAGATCTCATGTTGACATACAGGATTATAACACAAAGAGGAGCTGGAGAGGAGAAGAAGAGCAGGCTTCATGAAGAAAACTGGGGGCTATATCCACCTAACTTGTCACTACTGGGATATTTCATGCAAATGGCACAATAAGATTAGGTCCAGTTGCCCCTGGGAAGGGATTATTTCTTCACTCTGCTGCTGTTCTGCCTGCTAACTAGAGTCATGCTGAATCTGATTGGTATGGACTAGAGTTCAGGGAGTCCAGGAGCAGTAGTTCTTAGCTCTGCTATACATTAGAATCACCTGGAAGCTTTTAAGATGTATTGATACTGGTTTTGGGTGGGCTTCAATATCAATACTTTCAAAAACTTCCCAAGGTGACTATAATGCACATCTCAGAATGGAAACCCATCTGAGGAAGGGAGCTTTTGGTAATTAATTCTAGTCTTAATCAGGACACAGAACTCAGCACAGTGGTTTATAAAACCATGTCTCATGGAACTACATAATTGAAAGGTATAATTAAAGTAACCAATTCATCCTGGTTTGCCCAGAGCTTCCCAAGTTTATCACTGAAAGTTCCATGTCCCTGGAACCATCTCCTCCCCACAAGTCCCAGGCAAACCAAAACAGTTGGTCATGCTATTAAAAGGTATAACAAAGGGAGGACAAAAATACCTAGTTTTAATATAACATGCAGCATGAAAATGTATTGCAAATCAATTGACATAATTATATTCAATGCCAACATTTTAACACAATGGAAACTATCATTGTATTACTTTTGTATTAAGTTAAATTATGTTTAAATGTACAGGTCAGACTTTATAATAAAATGACTTCTGCCATTTCTGAGCCCATGTTTAAACATTTTTTAAAGGTGTTTCCAATTTGCCAGATTATTGCCCTGCACTTTTCTTTATTTTTAAATTTATTCCTGAGCAAGTCTGTTCACATAAAATTATATGAGTGAGCACAGCACTCTAGTGAAAGTGTGTCATGTTCCATCAAACGCCAAGAAGGTTTAAGCACATCTGCTCAGTGATTGCATTTTTAATGGTATCAGAGTCAGGTATGCAAAAACAAGTCAACACAGAACGATCCTTAATGGTACCATATCATAGGTGTTTTAGGCTTCACTGTAGGTTTAGGTGTTTCTTTTTTGTGACTTACTTACTTTATTTATTTAAACCTTTCACAGACTTTTTTATTTTTAATTTTAATCAAATTTAGCCTTATTACACAAACAATATCATGTCAGTGATCTTGCTACCTCCAAAAGACCCTATGTGTTTGAAGACAGGGGAGAGGATGGTGAGGTTGAGAACTGAGGGGATATACCCATTTAGAAAATCCCTTTCCTGGAGCTGAAACTCCCCCCTCAGTTTTCCTTATTTCCTCCAGGTTAGGTTTATTTTCCCTGTTTTCTGCCTGCATCAGAAGCTGGGAATTGAAGCCCCTTGCATGCGGTTGGTAAAGGTCCTATCAGTGGCTTTTCTTCTCTCTCATCTACTTGTTTCTCTCCACAGCCAGTGTGGCCTATTTAATGGATAGGATTGGGTTTAGCTCATTCTGACTCTCAATACCCACCCTCTTTTAAATTTCCGAATCACACTGTCCATTAAATCAAAGTGGGAAAAGATGGGATAAGTTAACACACTTTACAGAGGATGCAGGCAAGATGGAAGGACCTCACCACCTGAATCCAGAGTTGTACAATGCCCATATGTTCTGTCTCTCTCCCCTGCATCAGTCTTCCCCACTGATGATATGGTTACAAGGACCAGAGTTGAAGTTTGAGCAAGAGGCCCATAGAGGGAAGGTGCCCTGGGCCAATAAAACACACTGGTTTTATCAAAGAGACTCAGGGACAAATATGCCTGGCCAGTAGCTGCAGTTTGCCAATGAGCTGGAGGAACAGCAGGCTTACTTTTGTTTTATTTCTTGGGCAGACGACACATGAAGCCAGAATGGGTGTGTCCAATGGATAGCCAAATTAAGGCCTCATGTACAATAAGTGCTCACGAATAGTTAGTACCTCATAAGTCCTGTGCACATTTAGTGTATAGCATTTAGGAACCAGGTGCCTTTGCTAACTTTTATTTTTAATAAGGAATACAAGTAATTATAAAATGTTAGATGATGGTAATTCTACTTTGAATTACTAACAGTGGCTGATGCATGGTAGGCAATCAATAAAGATATATAAAATAAAAGAGAGAACTAAGGAAGAAAAAAAGAAAGGAAAGAAAAAAGATAAGGAAGGAAGGAAGGAAGAAAGAAAGGTAGTTTCTACTTTCTATAATACTGTACACTTCTGGATTATAGTGTTTATAAAAAGTATTTTAAAATTGCATTGTAAAGTCTTTTTAAAAAGTTCATTACCAAACTTCTAATCTGTGTGAATTTAAATTTCCTTTTGATATATAACTAAAATAAAACAAAAATATTTGGAAGTCAATGGTTTATTCTCTACATAAGAAATTATTATAAATTTGAACTTAAGTGTATGTGTTCTATAAATATTACTTTTATTTATGTTAAAAGTGACATCAAACTAGACAAGGTCTAAAGTTTGGTTTCTATGATTACTGTTTAACCCTTTTGGAACAATTCTATGGGAATACCAAGGGATTATTATTTCATGAGATGGAGAACATAATGTGACCTCTACATAACATGAGATGATTGATTCATCTCAGATGTTCCTGGAAATTAAGTTTTATACTTCTCTTTGCAATATCTGCCTGCTAGAGAATGTGCTAACGCACAGAAAAACTAAAGATGATGGTTACCCAAACCAGAGAATTTGTATACATTCACTGGGCTCAAGATAGATCTTAGTTACCTGCAAATTGCTGAGAGATGCTTAGATTCTGAAACTTGGCTGTTTACCCAAAGGAAACATAGATTTTTTTTTTTTTTAAAGAGGAGGAGATGGGGAGTTTGCAACTAGCTGTTAGAAGGTGTTGCTATGATTAAAAACTGCTGCAGTGATTCAAGGGAAAGGCATATAATAATCTTTTCAACTGAGGCAGTTCCTTGAAGAGCTCAGATCATAGCCATGGTCTTTGCTTACTGCTTCCTATATTCCTCTCTAAATCTAGCTGAAGCTGTCAGCTCTCTGTACGTGTTGGCCACCCTGTAACTCTAGCACACAGTGGTGCTTGATGAAAGTGTGTTGATTAAACCTGCCTTTTCACAAGACCATCCTCTGTATCCCGATGGAAGGGTAGAAAGGTTAAGATGAACAGGAAATTTGGAAAAGGTTCAGCTGTATAAGTTATTACAAATCTTCTGATAATAGAGCAGGTATTAAATTCATGAGACACTGAAAATTGAATTGCTGAGACAAGAGCTATTGTGACTAGAATAGTAAATGTCAGATCTTGAATCTATTCACATGGCAAGGATCAAAAGATGATTAGCACAGGTGACAGAGTTGTTCTACTTTGCCTGAAACATTGAGGCTCTATTTTGTTATGAGAAGGCAAGAAAGGCTGCAAACATTTCTTCCATGGTTCTATGCTCTGTGTTCCAAACTCTTTTAGATTTCAGAATTTTTGAGATAAAAGAATAACATACTTGCCAATATTAATTCTATAATTTTTCCCTACCTGTATTTTTCATGACTTTTGAAAAATATATAACTGATTTTATAGCAATAGACATTAATATTCTCAAAATAGCTTTCCATTATATGGGGAGTAAAAAGGAAGTCAATAATGATTTTCAGGGTTTCATTTGCATGAATGGATCTATACAAAGTCTGTGGCAAGAGGATGGACTTTGAGCATGAAGGTTAATCTCATATTGCATTCAAGATTTACGAGTTTTTATAAAGTACGAGTGGGGAAAATTCCTGTTTCCTAGGATTTTCTTCTTAGAACATGAAACCCCAAAAATCTATAAGAACTTCCTATAAACCTCTTATTCATTCATTCATCCATCCATTCATTTTATGAAATGTCTTTTAGAAACCTCTATGCCAGATGCTGTGTGTCTAAGGCAGGGGTTATCAAACTATATCTCATGGACTGAATCTTGCCTGTTTTTGTAAATACATTTTTATTGAAACACAGTCACACTCATTTGTTTATGAATTGCCTGTTGCCAAGTTCAGTAATTGCTACAGAAACTGTCTGATCTGCATGACCTCACATATTCACTACCTGACTTGTGGTAAGCAGAATAATGGCCTCTGGAAGACATCCATGGCCCAGTCCCCCAGACCTGTGAATGTTAGTTTACATGGTAAAAGGAATGTTTTAGATGTGATTAAGTTAAGGATGACAAGGATACTTATAAGGGGATCAGAGTCAGAGAGAGATATAAGGATGAAAGCAGAAATCAGAGAAGAGAAAAGAGGATACACTGTGAGCTTCAAAGATGGAGAGAAGGGACCATGAACCAAGCAATGCAGGGAGCCTCTAGAAGCTACAAAGTGACCTCTCCCCTATAGCATGCAGAAGGTAAGCAGGCCCGCTCAGACCTTGATTTTAGCCCAGTGAAATTGATTTCAGATTTCTGAGCTCTAGAACTGTAAGATAATAAATTGGTATTGCTGGAAGACACTAAGTTGGGAGTTACAGCAGCAATAGGAAACTAACACATGGCCCTACTGAAAGTTTGTGACCCCTGGCCCAAGATTTATTATCCAGAATAATACTTTATTGGTAATAGACAAACACTTTCAGCTAAGGCAGAGAATCCCAATACAGATAAAGTCAATAAAGTTACTTTTCATTATGGCCTTGGGCAAATGACTTTCACAAGTAAATCCTTGTTAAAGCACTTAAGACATGCTAGCCAGCCTAGAAAAGTAAAGGGAATTTAATCCTGATGAAAGCATATAGGCAAATATATAGTGTGTTATTCATATCCTCACCAGATAGAAAGATCTACCTATGCTCTCATCTGTATCAAAAGGATACAACTCAGCTGAATTTTAAAAAGTGGTCATAAACTTTAGGGCAGAATATTTTTTTTTTCTCAAATTAATTAACTCACCATTTCTGAGATGGAAGCTAAGAATAGTCTCACAGTTCTGCAAGCATATTATTTGAGATAAACAGGACAGGAAGCAGGAAGAATGTCTTATTTGGCAAATTGAATAGCGAATTAAACTTATTAAAACTTAATTCTGAATTTAAATTATGTGGACTTATTTGAGGATAAAGAGGTCAATACGCTTCTAGTCATATGGTAAGGAGTAAGTACCTGAGAAGTTTTTACAAATGCAAAAGATTAATATCTCTGTTGTCTGGAGTAATCAGCAGTCTAGTCTTTAGACTTAAAGGAAGGTTATTTTTCAAGTGCACAGTTATTATTTTTATTACAACTAATTTCACTGATGTAAAAAAATTAAAAATTTCCTGCCATGTTAACCTAACACCACTCACAGAGCATTTTGATATTTTAAAAAATAATGCAATGCTATCACAATGAACATCACTTAAGTCATTCAATTTTACACTATTTGGCAAGTGCTGTGAAGTTCCACACTGAGCATACACTGACCTTTGTTTATACACGTGAACTTAATTCTTCAAATAAGTCACATCAGTGATACAGAATTACACAAGGAATAAATTTTTTTTCAGACACCAGTGTGCCTATTATGTTGAGTCACACAGAAATTAAACAATTTCCCAATGTTATATAGTAAGTGGAAGAGATAGGCTTTGAACTACAGCAATAACTCTTCCCCTTACTACCTCAGAATATAGCTCAGAGAATCATATGAGGATGATATAAATGCCTTGCAAACTGTAACTAATATTTGTTTGTGGGTGGATTACCAATACATAATCAGAAATTCATCCTTTATCACTGAGTCTAGTGTAAAACAGTACAGCTCTCCTACTAAAATGCACCCAGGCAGCATTCAGTAAAATCAAATAGTGTATCCCAGGAACATCTTTTGTCTTTTCAGCAAATATGGGGAGAGAGATGGGGCATTTTTCAAAGAGAATCACATACTCAACTTTGTATGTGTTTGATCTTATTTAGGCATATGCAGGCAGATTCTTTACCTATAAAGAATTTGATAGTAATGTCTTTTTAGCCTTAATTGCAGAAATGCCAATATTTGGGCAATTCTTAAAAATCCATGAAAGGGGAACACTTCATTTTAAATCTGAGCTCCACCACTTAGTATGTGGTCATGGGCACTATTTGACCTTTCCATACCTTGCCTTGTCTTTTTTTTTTTTTTTTTTTCATCTGTTAATGAGAGTTTCTACAAATATCTACTTCTATTTCTCAATGTGTGTTAGTTTCTTCATCTGTAAGATCAGACTAACCATAGTGTTAACCTCATAGGGAGGTTGTGAGGATGCAAAGTGATCTTATAGGTAAAAGATTTACAAAAGGGCCTGAGGCATTGCCAAGAAGCCTTAAGTGTTAGCAATCTTTTTAATTATTGCTTTATACCAGACACCATGCTGAAAAGCTGCAAGTGGCAGAAACAAATACAAACAAAACAAAACATTAAAAAAATAGAAAGAAAACAAACATAAAAACACTGAATTTTCCTTTAAGGGGCTATTCTACGAATTTAGAGTCTAACAGGAGTATTTGTGAGGAGAGAGGATGGAGAATAGATATGATTTTATTAGTAAGTTACAGGCTTCTTCTTAACCAAAAACAACACAGGGCATAATTTTATTAAGGGACTTTGTGTACATTTCCCCTATCTTTACTTTTGTAGCTTTCATATTTAAAAATATGAGAATTAGAAATATTTTTTTAAGGTGCAGATCAGCCTTGATGAGAATGAGTTCAGTGTCAGAGAAGCCCAAGTTGGCCCTCAGCTTACCTGGGATTCTGTTATTGCTGGAGTGTGGAGGGGGAAAGAGAGAATTTCTACGTATGAGGCTAAATAAGTTGACAGAAGAAGGCTTCAGATGTAGGTCTATCTCTGCCTTAAACAGCATTAAGCTCCTCATAAGTTGCACTTAATATCACAGTGTTTGCTTTCAGGATTGTCAAAATTCCTTCTCCTTTTTCTCTTCTCTAAACCTGTTATCCTGGAATAGGTATGCACTCCACCTTCATCTGTATTGCTGTTTGTGCACATACCATGGAACATTCTGGACCACCTACCACTGCTTGCCTACGCCTTTGATCTCATTAACAAATTCTGCTTCTTTTCCCATGATGGCATTTTCTCTTCATTGATGTCACTCCTTCCAAACTTCAGCTTATTTTTCTCTGCCACAATGCCCTGCTGTGAGCGTTGGTCTTTTCCTTCTTTTGCAATAGTCTGCAGCTATACTTGGCCTTGTCTTCACTGAGTAGAGAATCTCCAAGATATCAGTCTTATTGTCTGTGAATCTGAGTCACACGTTATCACTGATTTCAAGATAGTCTCAATTTAGTTCTCATCAAACAAAAAATGTTCTTGTCTTAAGAGCCATGTGAAGTTGAACAGAGTTCAATGACAGTTCAAGAGAGATGTCATTTATGATTGAGGCAATCTAGGAGAGCCTCATGGAAGAGGTGGCATTTGGGCATGGAAATAAGGATATTTATCACCCACTTTAGCATCAGAGTTTAGTTGGCTAATCTGAGTTTGCCCTTACTACTGGAAGGAAGGAAGGAAGGAAGGAAGGAAGGAAGGAAGGAAGGAAGGAAGGAAGGAAGGAAGGGAGGGAGGGAGGGAGGGAGGGAGGGAGGGAGGGAGGAAGAGAAAAGTCAGTCAGGGAGTAGGAAGAGAGAGTAAAAGGAACTGGAAGCAGTAAGACAAAGAACCAGGAGTATGAATCAAAAGCAGGCTCAGAAAATGGGGACTAAGGCCCTAAAAAGCATTGCATCTTCTCCACAAACATAAGTATACTCTTATCTTTCATATTTCTTCACTAGGTACAGGTATAACCCATTTTATTATGCTTCACTTTACAGACTTTGCAGATAATGTGTTTTTTACAATTGAAGGTTTGTGGCAATTCTGCATTGAGCAAGTCTATCAGTGATATTTTTCCAAGAGTATGTGCTCACTTCATGTCTCTGTGTCACATTTTGGTAATTATCACAATATTTAAGACATTTTCATTATTATATCTGTTATGGTGATCTGCGATCAGTGATTTTTCATGTTTTTATTGTGCTTGTTTTGGGGCCCCGCAAATAGTGCCCATAAGATGAGGAAAATGTTGTGTGTGTGCACTGATTCATGGACAAGCCATTCCCTATCTCTTTCCCTCTCCTCAGATCTCTATATTCCTTGAGACAAACAATATTGAACTTAGGCCAATTAATAACCCTAAAATGAACTGTAAGTGTTCAATTGAAAGGAAGAGTCAAACATTTTGCACTATTTTTAATTTTTTATTATATTTCAAAATATTAAGGGAGTACATATGTTTTTGTTACATGGAAGGCTCTTGTAATGCTTGAGTCAGGGCTATAAATGTGCACATAACCCAAATAATGTCCATGTGCCCATTAGGTGGGTTTTTGCCCCTCCTCTCCTCCCCCCTTTCCCCTGCTTGATTTCCAATGACTTTTACTTCCTTCTGTGCACATGGGTGCCCACTGGTTACTTACAATATATTAGGGAGTATATGTGGTGTTTGTTTTTCCATTCTTGAGATTCTTCACTTAAGATAATGGTCTCTAAAATTGCTGCAAAATCATTAATTCATCTTTTTTCATGGCTGAGTAGTACGCCATGGTATACATATACCATATTTTGTTAATCCACTCATGAATTGATGGGCACTTGGGTTGATTCCATATCTTTGCAATTGTGAATTGTGCTGCAATAAATATTCCAGTGCAGGTGTCTTTTTCATAAAATGACTTCTTTTCCTTTGGGTAGATGCCCAGTAGAAGTATTATTGGATAAAATGGTAGGTCTTTTAGTTCTTTGAGAAATCTACATACGGTTTTCCATAGAGGTTGTACTAATTTGCAGTCCCACCAACAGTATATAAGTGCTGATTTCTCTCTGCATCCATACCAACATCTATTGTTTTTGGACTTTTTAATAATATTATTGTTTTTGGACTTAATAAAAGCCATTCTAACAAGGGTAAGGTGATATATCATTGTGGCTTTAATTTGCATTTACCTGATGATTAGTGACATTGAGCATTTTTTTCACATATTTGCCATTTGTCTAGCTTCTTTTGAAAAATTTCTGTTCATGTCTTTGATCAACTTTTTAGTAGGGTTGTTTGTTTTTCTCTTGTTGATTTATATGGATTCTTTGTAGATTCTGGAAATTAGTCCTTTATTAGATGTATAGTTTGAGAATTCTCCCATTCTGGCTATTTTGAACATTTTAAGATATGTTCCTTCTATGCCTAGTTTGTTGAGGGTTTTTATCATAAAAGTGTGCTGAATGTTGTCAAATGCTTTTTCTGCATCTATTGAGATGATCATATGGTCTTTGTTTTTGATTCTGTTTCTGTGGTGAATCACACATATTGAATTACCTATTTTGAACCATCCTTGCATCCTTGGGAGGAAGCCCACTTGGTCATGGTGGATTATTTTTTTAATGTTCTGTCAGATTTGGGTGGCTAGTATTTTATTGAAGATTTTTGCATCTATATTCATAAAGGATATTGGTCTGTAATTTTCTTTTTTTGTTGTGTCCTTCCCTCGCTTTGTTATCAAGGTGATACTAGCTTCATAGAATGAGTCGGAGAGAATTATCTCATTGTCAATGTTATGGAATAATTTTTAAAGTACTGGTACCAGTTCTTCTTTGTATAATAGGTCTGGTAGAATTCAGCTGTGAATCCATCTGATCCAGGGCTTTTTTTGTTGTTGCTGGAAGACTTTTTATTACTGCTTTGAACTCATGGCTCTTTATTGGTCTGTTCAGAAGTCCTATTTCTTCCTGATTGAGTCTGGAGAGGTTGTGTGTTTCCAGGAATTTTTCCATTTCCTCTACATTTTCTAGTTTATGTGCATAGAGATTTTCATAGTATTTACAGATGATGTTATGTTTTTCTGTGGTATCAGTTGTAATATCTCTCTTTTCATTTCTAATTAAATTTATTTGGTTCATTTCTCTTCTATTTCTGGCTAATCTAGGAAGAGGTCTATCAATTTTGTTTATCTTTTCAAAGAACCAACTTTTTGTTTCATTGATCTTTTGTATTATTTTCTGTTTTCCATTTCATTTACTTTTGCTCTGAGCTTTGTTATTTGTTTTCTTCTGCTGGGTTTGGGTTTGGTTTGCTCTTCCTTTCCTAGTTCCTTGAGATGTGACATTAAGTTGTTAATTTGTGATATTTCTGTTTTTTTGATATAGGCCTTTAAGGTTATGAATTTTACCCTGAGGAATGCTTTTGCTGAGTCCCATAGATTTTGATCACTTGTGTCCTCTTTGTCATTCAGTGCAATATATCTTTTGATTTTCACCTTAATTTCATTATTGACCCAATAATCATTCAGTAGCAGGCTGTTTAATTTATATGACTTTGTGCAGTTTTGAGTGTTTCTCTTGTGATTGATTTCTAGTTTTATTCCACTGTGGTCTGAGAAGATACATTGTATGATATGGATTTTTTTAAAATTTTCTGAGACCTGTTTTGTGTCCTAACATATTATCAATCTTAGAGAATGCCTCATTTGCTCATAAGACTGCATATTCAGTAGTTTTGGGGTAGAAAATTCTGTAAATATCTGTTAGATCAATTTGATTTAGAGTCTACTATAGAGTCTACCAGTGATTTAGAGTCTACCAGTGTTTCTTTACTATTTTCTGTTTTGATGATTTGTGTGGCCCTGAAAGTAGGGTGTTGTAGTACCCAGTAATTACAATTCTACTATTTATTTCCTTGTTTAGCTCTAGTAAAATTTGCTTTACGTATCTGGAAGCTCCTGTATTAGATGCATATATAAAGGATTGTTATGTCCCCTTGTTGAACTGCTCCCATCTTACACTTTAAATCAAAAGCTAGACATGATTAAATTTAGTGAGGAAGGCATGTCAAAAGCTGAAATAGACCAAAAGCTAGGCCTCTTGCTCCATACAATTAGCTAAATTATGAATGCAAAGAAAAATGTATTGAAGGAAATTAAAAGTACTACTTTAGGGAACATATTTAATATGAATGATTAGAAAGTGAAACAGCCTTATTGCTAATACGGAGAAAGTTTTATTGGTCTGGATAAAAGATTAAAGGAGCTATTCCAATCCCTTAAGCCAAAGTCTAATCCAGACAAAATCCTTAACTCTTTTCAATTCTATGAAGCCTGAGAGAAGTGAGAAATCTACAGAAGAAAAGTTTGAAGCTAACAGAGGTTTGTTCACAAGGTTTAAAGAAAGAAACCATCTCCATATCATGAAAGTGTAAGGTGAGGCAGCAAGTGGTGATTTAGAAGGTACAGCAAGTTGTCCAGAAGACCTAGCTAAGATGATTGATAAAGGTGGCTACATTTGACAACCAATTTTAAATGTAGACAAAATAGTCTTATGTTGGAAGAAGATACCATCTAGGAATTAGATATCTGGGGAGAAGTCAATGCCTGGCTCAAAGCTTCAAATGACAGTCTGGCTCTCTTATTAGGGGCTCTCTTATTAGATGATTCTAAGTTAAAGCCAATACTCATTTACTATTCTGAAAATCTTTAGGGCCCTTGAGAATTATGTCAAATCTAATCTCCTTGTGTTCTACAATTGAAACAGCAAAGCTTTGATGACAGCATACCTGTTTGCAGCATGGTTTACTAAATATTTTTTAGCCCACTGTTGAGACCTACTAAGAAGAAAGAGAAACTCTTTTCAAAATATTACTGCTCATTGACAATGCACCCAGTCCAAGAGCTCTGATGGAGATGTAAAAGGAAATTAATGTTGTTTTATGCCTGCTAACACAAAGTCCATTCTATAGCCCATGGACGAAGTAGTAATTTCAACTTTCAAGTCTTATTATGTAAGAAATAGATTCTGTAAGGCTATAGCTGCCATAGATAGTTATTCTTCTGATGGATCTGGGAAGAGTACATTGAAATCTCCTGTAAAGGATTTACCACTCTAGAGTTCATTAAGAACACTCATGATTCATGAACATGGGTCAAAATGCAAACATTAACATACATTTGGAAGAAGTGGATGCCTGTCCTCATGGATGACTTTGAGGGATTCAAGACTTCAGTGGAAGTAATGCAGATGTGGTGGAAATAGCAAGAGAACTAAAATTAGAAGTGAAGCCTAAAGATGTAGTTGAATTGTTACAATCTCATGATAAAACTTGAACAGATGAGGAGTTACTTTTTGTGAAAGAGTGAACAAAGTGATTTTTTAAGATGGAATCTACTGTTATAGAGCAAAATTCTTCAAATTCAAAGCATTTTAGGCACCTCAATATTAAATATCCAACCACTTATAGTGTTATCTCTCATCAGCATTATAAAATAGCATAGCCTCATATCACTCTTATGATAAACATGGTCAGATACAAGGGGGAGAATTCAGTGGATTAATTTAACATGACTCAAAAATTAGAAACATCATCTTTGGAAAGTTCTAAAGCATAGAAGAGCCACAGATTGTTCAATGTTCTTTTAATCACTACATGTGGAAAGGTGAAATGTCAGGTAACTTATTGTTGTTACATCAATATCTGGCAATGTATTATCATAAATGCAAAGGTTAAACGAAGCAAACAGAAGATTTGCTCTCTACTTTATGGCTGAAGTCAAAACAGCATAAGAGGAAGTAATAGAAATTTCCCCATTTTCCCTAGTACCTTCCCACAGACACACATGCATTCACATAATTTACATAATCCTGAGAGAAACCCAGTATAGCTCCAGGGGTCCTGCACAAAGGCCTATGGTAGGTAGCAGTGAGAGATTTGTGTCTTTGCCCATCCCTTGTTTCTGCAATTTTGCAGAACTGTCTTATTGTGTATGGGGGGACTTGCCCATACTTTGATAGGGCTTGGCAATGTGACTTGCTTTGATAAATAAAATGAAGCAGAAGTGAATATCCTCCAATTCCAAGACTAGGCCTCAAGTGTGTCTCTTGGTTTTGGGTACCATGAGAACATGCCTGAGCTAACGTGCTAAAGAATGAGATCCATGAGAAACAGAAACCCAACTTTCTTAGTTTCTCCAGCCAAAGCCTGTGTACATCAGCTAACAGCCAGTTGACTCTAGACATGTAAATGAGACCAGTCAAAATCAGCAGAGCCTTCTAACTAATCCCAACCCAATAGATGCTAGCTATCATATGTCTCCATTGAGGATTTGTGGTTGCCTACTAGACAGAAAAAGTGGATCCAGGGATCACTTTAGCTATAGAGCTAATCAATGAGAAGACAGATTACTACGTAAGTATAGAAAAGAAAAGAAACAAACAAAAAAGCACAATAAAGCATGAATAATTGCCAAACAAGGCAAAACAGTGCCTTGTCTAGAAATATGGAGAGTTTTCCCTGAAGAAATCTCAGGAGGATTTACTGGAGATCAGCTAGAGCTAGCTCTGAACCCCAGAGAAAGTTCCTAAGAAATCACTTGGAACAGGAAAGATGTTGCACATGAGAAAAGCCACTAGAGCTGGCCAAAGGAAAGATTTAGAAAATATAATATGGCAAAGTAAGTCAAACTTTTATGTAGAAGCCCTGGTTTATTATTTAAAAAAATTAGTATGAATTCTAATACCAGAAAAAAAATCAGAATTTAGGATTATGGCTAGTGCTGAAGGAGTTAATTAGCTAATGGAGCCAAGATAAAAACTAGAACTAGAATTGTTTTAAATTTAGAGGAGATGGAAATGATTCAATTTGGTTTATGACTTTTAAAATCTTTTTGCTTTATCCTCTTTCTTTAAGCAGTTATCTAGATGGAATACTCATATAATAGATTTTTTAAAAAAATCTAGCTAAATTCAGGATGGAGTAGGTATCACGGAGTCCCTCTCACAGTCTTCTTGGTGGTCTATGCGTCACTGGTATAGAACTCTGAGACCCCTACAAGGTCCTATGTGCAACCCAGCCACTGTGACAAGGTTTGGACTTGAACACCTGAGGAAGTGCTTTATTATACAGCTGAGCTCCTAATACATAGTTTAAAAAATATTTCTAAATTTATAAACATTATAAAGTTTGTATTTTTATCTTCTACCCAATATAAGAAGTATTAGAGGCTAAATGGGAGTCTTTTCTTTGGATCAACTTAATGTCAAGGAATATTATTCCACTTAATCATTAATGCTTGACATGAGTTCTCATCTTTCAGAAGGACATTTCTTTATGAATAATCACTCTAGTTCTTGATTTTTAGTTTCTACCAGGTGAATATTTGCCTGGCCTCCTGGATCAGAGTTCAGTGCAGTTATATTTCCAGGGTTATAGTAAGTGTCACTGGCTGATGAATCTTAACATTCAGTGTCTAACTGAGGATGATATAGGATATCTTCCTCACATCACCAAAATGGTGACAAATACTACAACGTCTGCTCAAAGTGAATGTTAGATTAAGAAACAAAACCAAGATATAATTGCAAAATACAATTCATAGGTTAGAACAATTACAAATTAAATGAGCCTGTATCTTTTCATCATAAAGTTTAAGCTTTTCAATATGATAAGGGGATGGTGAATTTTAGCTGTCAACTTGACTGGATTAAGGAATAGCTACACAACTGACAAAGCATTACTTCCGGGTGTGTCTTTGAGGGTGTTTCCAAAGGAGATTGGTGTGTGAGTCAGTGGACTAAGTGGGGAGGATCTCCTTAATGTCAGTGGGCATCCAATTGGGTGGGACCCAGATAGGACGAAGGGAGAGAAAAGTATTTCTTCATTCTCTCTCCGGGAGCTTGGGCACCCTTCTCTTCCTGCCTTTGCACATCAGAACTCCAGGACCTCCAGCCTTGGGACTCTAGGACTTACACCAGTGGCCCTCTGCATTCTCAAGCCTTTGACCTCACACTGAGAATTACACCATTAGTTGCCTGGTTCTGAGGCTTTTGGATTTGGATCAAGCCATGCTACCAGCATCCCAGGGTCTACAGCTTGTGGACAGCCTATTGTGGGACTTCGAAGCCTTCATAATCATGTGAGCCAATTCCCCTAATAAATATCATTTCATCTATATTTATACTTATATACGTTGATTGATTAATTGAAAGATAGATGATAGACAGTTAAATCCTATTGGTTCTATCTCTCTGAAGAACACTAATTCAATAAGCATGACCCTTCATTATTTAAACTCTGTCTTATGTCCTATTACTTCTCAATCTACAACTTTAAACTTCATATTCCAGGTGTTTGCAGTTCACCAAAAACATCATGCTGTTTGATTTTGGTATGCCTTTGTAAATGATGTTCCCTGTGCCTAGGATGCTCTTTCTCACTAGTTGTCCAATTTTTCTTCATCCTTTAAAACATTGCCTCTGGATTACTTTCTGTGATGGAGTTAAGTAGCCTCACTGTATTATTACTTGTTCACCAAATATATTATTTTTCTATTAATTGTATTATTATTGTGTATGTGCTTGCCTCTACCCACTAAAAACAATCGCAAAGTCCAATTTGACATTTTTTTCTGTGTTCTCATGGATAAACTCATTTAATCTTCACAATTCTATTGAGCAGGATTACTAGTATCATCATCTCCATTTTACCCAGGGTTCCGGAGAAAACACCTTGACTTGGCCTTTTCAGTGATGTGCCAGGTCAGCAAGGCATTCATGTTGTGCACACCAGTCACAAGGTGTTTGTCACCATATGCTGCTGCTGGATATCAAAAGTAGTGTACAGCAAAAATAATTAAAGCAGAGAAAGGCTTTATAATATGGACAAAGGCACTAACTAAACTAGTGATGCAAAAATGCTTTCTCGAAATCCAATTTGTAGGGAGTTCAACATCTAATAAAATGTAATTTTCTGTGTAGTGGCAGAGGTTTTCTAGAGTGTTTTTATTTTTTCAATTATGGAATTGAAGGAAATTATAGAGAGTAGACACGAAAGATTCCCCAAAGAAAGAATTGAATTGCTGTCAGAGAAAGGATCTCTTTTAAATATATATTCTACTGCAGGGATCCTCAAACTTTTTAAAGAGGGGGCCAGTTCACTGTCCCTCAGACCATTGGAGTGTGCGCACTGTGGGCCTGGGACGAGTCGGTTGCTAAGCAGGACAGGCAGCAGCGGCAAAAACACCCGGCGGGCCCGGATAAATGTCCTGGGTGGGCTGCATGTGGCCCGTGGTCCGTAGTTTGAAGACGCCTGTTCTAGAGCATCTGATCATTGAGATGGCATTTGATTTCTGATATTCAGTGCAGTTTGCATATACCACTAGTTTGATGCCAAGTGTCTACTATTGAACTTGAGCTATCCCAGTGTATCTATAGAGTGTCCACTAAAATATTTACCTCCATTCTTGTTCCATGAAACAATTTCTGTAGAGTTTGTAAGTTATTTTCCAAGAAGACATAGTGACTATACTGTAGTTGAGACAGTAAAATCTTCCCTTGACAAGTAGTTAAGGTCCAATGAGAAAGTGCCTTTGTCCTCATTTTGCCAGTACATATTCCTCTTCTAAACTCTGCTCTCATGGTATACTATTGTTGCATTGTAGCTCCATTTGGGTGTCTGATAGGCCCCTCAAAACTTAACGAATCCAAAATACAACTCAATTGTTGCTCCTTCCATAAAAACATCTATTTGTAAAAAATTCTAGAGCTTGGCATTTCAATCAGTGCTAAATCTTCTACCTGTTGTCCAAGTCAGACACCTGAGTGCATCCAGAGAGTATGCTGGGGAACTGAGTGGGTGGTAGGGGTGGAAGAGGCTCACAAGGCAGAAGAGAGCTTGTGAAGGCCTATAGTGAAAAGTTGCAGAAATACAAGATAAACACTTAAATATAACATAAAATATCATCATGGCTAGCTAATTCCTACCTATCCCTATCTGTGCAATCTATCACTAAACTCTGCCTTTTCTGTTCCTGAGAGAGCCCTCAAATCTTTCCATTTCTCTTTCCCCATTTCTCTAGTCCAAGCTACCATCATTTCTTCCATTTATTACTATATTAGTCTCCTCATTGATCTTCCAATTCCTCTCTTGTCATTATGCAATCCATAGGCTCACATCTGTAATCAGAGTGATTCTTTCAGTGCAAATCTTCTCATATTACATTCCAACTTAAAACCTTTCATGAGTTTCCACTGCACAAAATAAAAACCTTTAAATTCTTAGTAAGGCATTGGCAAGGCCAACTAGCACCTCACTTTTGTTCTACTCTCCAGTTCTTAATTCGAAGAATATTTTACATCCCAGCAAATATTTTACAATACTTAGAGACATTTTTGTATGTCACAAATGGTGACGAGTTTGTTACTGTTTTCTAGTAGGTAGAGAACAAGGATACTGCTAAACATTCTACAATATATAGGACAGCCCTTTCACATAAAGGATTGCCTGTCCTTGTCCCAAAATGTCAATAGTGCTAGTGCTGATAAATCCTGCTAACTTTGTCTCATGCCCCTCTTTCTTTTCACTTCCTTGATTTCAAGCATTCTGTTTCATTTCCATGAATTCACTATACTTAAACACAATTTTATCATTGAATATGGCATTTCCTTTTCCTGAAATAATCTTCTCATTCTCCCCTCTGACCTTTAATCCTTGACCTGACCACCTCCCCCTCATTCTTAGTTCTCAATTTAGTAACTCACTCAAAAGTTTTTTACTAAAACTTTCCTGAGTAGTCATACTAAGCATACAAGATGTTTTTTTTTTTTGTCACAGTTCTTATAGAACTCAGTATATTCCCTCATAATTACAACTTTATTGTCTGCTTTTCCTACAGTATAGTAAATTTCTTTGGTATAAGTCATGTCTATATCATTAACTTGAACTCCAAGACCTATCATATTATAATATTCTCCCCTTAATAGTCTTTCAATATATTTTTTTTAAATAATCAATTAATGAATGACTAAATGCATGCATAAATAAGTGATTTAGAATGTCTTTCATCAAGACTACAAAATTTCGGTAAACTAGATCTTGGCTCAGATTACCAGATTACAATTAGCCTATATTGGAGTCAGATGGCCTGTAACTGCCATTGCCACTATTTCTTTTCCAGTGTATTTCTTTTTCCACTGGCTAACTAATAACATCTATGAAAATTATGTGGCTTTTTAGATTTTAGAAGTCTGATTTCAAGTATCCTCAATCTTAATGGAAGTTCAAAAAGTCTGAATCCATTTTTACCTGCATTTAGTAATGGTAAAATTTCCAAAACCCATAACTGAGTATGATGTGAAACCAAACAGAGATGAAAATTTTCTATCTTAAAATCATAGTAAATTGTTTTGTCATTTCATGTGTTTCACCTGGAAAAACATATCCATTGTCTAGATCACATACAATTGTATTTTTAAATCTTAATTTCAACCATCATGTCTTTTAAAAAGCAGAGTTGGATTATTTCTGCTTTTCTTTATTTGAATGCAATAGTCATATTTTATATATGTGTGTGAGTTTGCACGCATGTGTGTGTGCTTTCTTTCTTTGGAGAAATATAACATCTTCCCATTACAAGGAAATCCATGAAAAAATTTATATAATTTCTTCTAGAGAAGGAAATTTTGCTGCTTCCATAAGCCACTTATTTCCTCAAAATTTCAGATCCAGGTTAGGTGGCATTTAGATATCTTGATCACAAAGAAAAGTCCCATCTCATTGAAATGAAAGGGAGTGGCTGTACTGTAGCTTTCACAAACATAAAATCAGCTCACAAAGCCACTTATTCAACCTGCAGACAATAACTCAATGATACATTGTTTGATGTATTCCATTATGTTTGGAACAATTTGGGACCATCTCAATATTGGGCATAGAGATCCAGAAATGGGAGCCACACCGATTTCTTTTGACAAGGGGATTTTTAATGGAATCACACAAGAAATGCCATGACTTGGCCAAATGTGAAGGAGAGATGTTCTCCTAGGCAAGAAGAGTTTGTTCCTGTCAAAAAAGGTATTTATATTCTCCTCTAACTGCAGGAAGAAAGAAGGCAACTCATAGAGTAGACTAAAAAAAAAAGTCTATAATGGATTCAGGTTGGAAGAGTCTTAGAGTTGGTCATATTAATTTGGCATTCTGGAACAGAAGTTGAGAATTCCTAACATAATATGTGTTAACAAACTTAGTAGCCTTTCTGGGGCATACAAATAAGAACTCAGAATTTAGGCAAGAACTTAAGTAAAAACAAATAATATGTAAGTAAAAAGAAATGGATCAAGACAAATCAATAATTGAGACTTCCTTTCATCAAAATAATTATAGGTTATGGTCAGTTCCCAAAGTGTAGAGGAAATAGAATAAAAACCTAATCTTTTGCATATCATGAGAGTTTTTGATATATCTCTAACTATCCAACTTTCATAAGCAGTAGGTAGTTCCCTTCATAAAACAAGGGGTTATTCTTGCTTTATAGCTTCTTTTAACATATTCAAAAGGTACAGAATTAAAGAATCTCTTCAAAGTTATATAAATGCCTAGACCCAGTAGCATGTAGGCCCTATGCTCAGAGTGAGCATAGCCTAAGTACCATAAAGTAACATGTATCTGTCAGGCTAAAAACATCTAATTTATATTAAATTATTTCATTCTCATGACAATCCTATAAGAAAAGAACTATTATTATCTTTATTTCACATCTGCAGAACAGAGGTTGAAAGAGGTTAAATAACATGCCTAAGGTCACACAGCTAGTGGGTATCAGAGCTAGGACTCAAAACGTCTGAAATATATACGGTTTAATAAAGCTCATTGGTGATAATCATCTGTGTTCTTCCCTTGCTTTCTGCAGAAGAGTTTTATGGTTTATGCCCCCCACATACACACACTCTAGAGTCTTACCACCACTGTAAGTATCTTCTCAACTCTCTGGCTCAAACTAACACAAAGATAGTATCCGGACAAATGTGCCCTAGGGCAGTACAAAAGTCACACACACATTCATGCACATGTACATATACACAGGCATTCAAAATACCACCATTTGGAGGTCTTTCCTTGGAATATAGGAAATGAGTTACTCCATAAAACTCCAGCGATGACTCACGAACCCAATATATCCATCAAGTGAAAGGAGATGAATCAAGTAATATGAAAACAAAAATCAGTTTTTTAAAAAAGTAGCTACAATACTCAAATATCCAAGGTGACAATACCAATACAGATAAGTATCAAGAATATTCCCCCTAAAAATCTTTATCTCAAGACAGGTCCTTCAACTTAGCAAGGTATTTATACAACAAAGCATTAAAAGATTAATGTTTATAATATTTTCAAAGAAAGGGAAACTTTCCCTAACATGCCTTCTTTCCCTCAAGGTCCCAGAAGATGGAGAAATGACACCTCCTGCAGTTTTCCATTCAATCAAACTTAAATTCCCCATGACTAACTTCCCACAAATATTTCTGGATAAATCATTCAGTGTTTCTCTTGTGGCATCAAAAAACATCATCATGGCTGTCACCCCTAGAACCAATAGCTATGAAATGGAAGAGAGATATTATAGGGACATGCTAATATATTTTGATGAATAGGGTACCCTGAAATAGTAGCTGAAAAATGTAAAGTACTTCACTCAGCCATATATCAACTACATATTTTATATAGCCTTATCCTTCATTTATTCTCCTTAAAAAATGCAGTGGTGTTAAGGGGGAAATAAGAATGCCAAGCAGAAAGTGGTGACTCTAATATAAAACTGAACCACCTGATTTGAGGGCTTTTTTTTCCTTACATGTAAAATGAAAGAGGATATTTTCATTAATTTATACATTAAACACTTACTGCATGCTATGATTATGAGCTAGGCCAGTGATTTACATACTTTAATGTGCATACAAATCAGCATGTAATACCATAAAAAGCAGATTAGATTTGAAATGGCACTTAAGAGTGTCCATTTCTAGAAGGTACCAATGCTGCTGGTTTGTGGACCACCCTTTTAATAACAGGAGTCTAGATCAGAATTATCCAACAAAAACTTATATATTGATGGAAATGGTCTATTTCAATTCTGCCCAATGTGGTAGCCATTAGCCAAATGTGACTATTGAGCATGTGATTGTGGCTAGGGTGACTGAGGAACTTTTAATTTCATTTAATTTTACTATGTAAATTCAAATTTAAATAGCCACATGTGACCAGTGGCTACTATATTGGAGAATGCACTCTCATAAAAATGAGAAAGTACCCCATCTCATGGAGAAGAAATTATTTAACTGAATTATTGGGATGTGATATGTTCAGTCCTCTATGGCATTACTAACAAAAGGACATGAAAGCATAATAGAAAAAGAAATAAAAGGACATGACATATGGGCAGGTTGCAGTTGAATACACTGATCGGCAATTCTCTTATGAGCTCAAATGCAATAGACCTGTTGCCCTATATATATGGTTAGAGTAATAAACGCTGGGTTCATGGGAGAGGAGAATGGCATGTGGACTTTTGCCTTGTCAAGATCTGAATTAGCCATGGAGACTCCTCCAAATATAACTAAGAACTTCTGTCTGCAATGCTATATTGCTACAATTTTATACCTTTAGTTGCAACTAGCTGAAGAGACCATCTCTGTATCAATTGAACTGTGATAAAATTCTGTGATAGAACAGACAGAATCATCAACTCTCATGGAAAAAGCTGGTTGACACCCACTACTCCCCTACTCAGAGGAAGAAATAAGTCCCTGTGGTAGTTACAGGCAACCGCTGACCTAAAGAACCACATCCCATTGTCATGACAACTCTAATCTCACTGACACTCACTAATGAAGCTCCAGCTGTGCCTGCTTTTGAAGGAGAGAAGAGGGAGGCAAACAGGGGAGGAGATGCAAGGGCTCTGAGTGGTTTGTTCCTGGTTCTCAGAGTTCTTTCCTAATGGGCTTAGCTTGGCATGAAAACAATAATATTCAGTGTCATCACCACTGTTTTTTGAAATACATACTTTTGTCCTCCTTGTACATATTTCAGAAAGAATGAGCTAGTCATTAAAATTTACTCAGGTCTGACTTTATTGCTTTTTCTTCCAAGTTATTGCTGACTAAAAGAAAATACATTTATCTCCCTTTTTGGTTTTGTTGTTTTGTTTTTTAGCTACTGGGGAAAAAAAAAGTACCTTATCATAACTATGGTAACAAAGACACACTTTTTTTTCCCTATCTTTTCCTGTGGTTTGTCAGACATTCAGCTTTGGACTGTGAAAATCCCAAAGGTCTTAACCAATTTATCATTAAAAATAAAACCCCAAACCATTCTCTCTTAAGTTCTAAGATCTGTGAAATACCCATTAGAAGAATATTACAGCCAGTATTTGAACTGAAGAATGTTCATATACCCTAATGTTTAATAAACTGTTTTAGTTGTGTTTTACTATTTATGAAATAGGGATGGATAATATTCTTCCTATAGGATAGATCCAACATTGTTCGAAGCAAAAATATGATCAAATAGATTCCTATTTAGAAATCATCGATAAATCCCCATTGCTTAACAAATCAATTGCAAAATTCTTACTTAGCCTTCTATTCCCATGCAAAAACACTATAACCCTACAATAAATTCTGAAGACTCTTAATTAATCATATTTAATACAGGCCCATGCCTTGGTTATGTTCCTGATTTTTACTGATTGTAGCTTAAATTGTTTTTTTCAAGCTCAAATTTCAAAGCATATACTCTTCCTGGGTCCTACAGCTACCCTTCCACCTAATTCTAACAACACACTTTGGAATGTCCTCATATATTTTACATTATTTTCCCTAATTAACCTTAATAAAATAGACTTGTAACATAGTTTTATCACATGCAACTTTGGTTTTCACAAGCTACTCCAAAAGCTCATGAGAGGAAAAACAAATAGTTCTCATTCTGTGGATGAATATGTGTTATACAGTTGATACATGAAATATCCTCAACTTAGCCTATCCATGTGTTGTTCTCCACTCACCCTCCCATCTACATCTGATGAGAGAAACAGAGAAATATAAAAAACTATGAATATTCACAAATATCCAGAGATGGCTCCCTATAGAATCCCAAGGGTTCTCTGTAGTATAAAAAATAGGTTTTATTATTTATGTTGTATTAAAAATAGTGCAGTTTTGTGGTTGCAGTTGTGGTTGTTGTTATAGTGATCATCTGTCAAATCTGTTCAAATAAATTCTTGATCCAATCTTCCTGAATCATTTATTTTATTCATTTATTTACACTTTCATAATGAATATATGTTTAATATAGTACTATTCACAATGCTAGGTGACAGGAGAATTACAATAGGAAATATAAAATATTCCCTGCCCTAGTTTAACAAAGAAGACCAAAAAGTAAAGAATTAAAAATCAATGTAAGAGATCAAAAAGACATGACAATTAAATGCAATATGTGTTCATGATCCTCAACTGCATCTAATACTAGAGTACTATTCCAACACGAGCAGCTGTTGACAAAAGCCACTGCCCCTGACCAAATCCATGTAAAGCGAGAGGAGATCAGTTTTGGGGAACACCTTCAAGTTGTATCAGACTCTTGATACAAACTTAATATTTAATTACCAAACACCTGCAAAGTAGTAGTATTCCTATTTTATAGATGAACGAACAGAAACTGAGAGTTTAATAGCTTTCCTAAAATAACAAAAGATTGAATTTGGATTTACTCTATTGTCTGTCTGCAAAGCTTGTTGTAATTTTTGTTCTGCCTATTTTCCTATCACTTTTCAGGAAAGAAAAAACCCCTGCTTTTTAACTGGCATCCTTCATTTATGATTTTAACTTCCCCCAGGGGGGCTTCCAAATTGAATCTTATATCTGAGTGTGAAACTATGGTATTGCTTAACTGGTCATCTACTACTGAGAGAAGGTACGTAATGTTTTATATATAAAATCATATATAATTTTTTTTGGTTTCTGTCTTAAAAAGAATTGTGGTCTCTTTTGCAGAAGCTTATTCAGAAGCAAGAAAATATAATTCTGCCCATCACTTACCACCCCTTAAAAATGCAGTGATAACTCAAAGACAGACTTGACAAATGGTGCCATGCTGGGCTCTTTTCTTTTAATGATGTCTCAATTGAATTTTCTCAGTGAGAAAATTAAAAGAGGATTTGCTAAATGCCAATGCCTCTGACTTCTTGTGGGATTAAAAAAACCCAGCTGAACTCTCCCTGCCTCTGTGAGGAACGATGCTTAGGAGATTTTGCAATAGTAACTGACCTCACACGGCTTTTGATGAGTTTCAGGACAGGATCCAGTCTAGCTGGTTCCTCCACAGATACACTGGCTCCTGCAGTGTCTGCTCACAGGAGTAAAAGCATTTTTCTAAAGTGAAGTTAGCAGCAATGACTCAAAGGCACCCCAGCATGAATTATGCTGAGTAAGATGGTGATATTTTCTCATCATCATTTTCAATTATGGTCCTTCCCTCTCACTCCCACGGTTCTAGCTCCACAATGAACTAGGTACTTTGACTCTGAGTTATAAAGTTTGGTTGGTTCTTCAACTTACTCAGTCTATTTAAGTTCATAAAGCCAGGAATAGAACTCCTGTGCTCAATCCCCTGCATTTCTTTACTTCACTCTGGAAATTATTCATTTCTTAGTATCGAGGTGGGATAAAACAAATGAACCAGCAGCCAGTCAAACCAAGCTTACCATTTCTTCTGAACTGAGATTTTGCTAATCTGCCTGAGTACAGCCATACTGAGCCCACAGCAAGTGTTGTGATTATTCTACTTGTCTAGATCCCCTGTGATCCAGCAAGGAAGGGGCACTGCCTACTCAGGATTCAAGTTCCTGCTCCAGGGTAGAACTAGCATTTGTTTTCTTGATCAGTAGTATCCATGATTTACTGGCCGTTAAATATTTTGAATATATAGATATATATCTTACTCTTTTCTCTGACACACCTGATGTATAGTTATGTCATCTATGCTCACTGACAATTTGTCTAAAGCCAACTTTACATGTTGACTTTAAGAGCCTCAAATGACATACAATGAGTTC
Source organism: Cheirogaleus major (assembly GCA_963574435.1). Taxonomy (NCBI): domain Eukaryota; kingdom Metazoa; phylum Chordata; class Mammalia; order Primates; family Cheirogaleidae; genus Cheirogaleus; species Cheirogaleus major. The sequence goes on along the minus strand of CAUYPO010039962.1, from coordinate 1,994 downwards.
ACTTATCTTTGAAATCCTGAGCCTGGGGCAGTTTTGTGAAATATATACATTGTTCATTAGACATGTGAAAGTTTGCCAGAAGTAGTAAGTAGTACCTTTACCAAAAAAAGAAATTGAGAGCATGCTCTACTCTGTGACAGGCACTGTTCTAGATACTTTACAAATGTGAATACTCAAACATGCTCCATGTAGTAGGTACAAATGTTATTCTCATTTTTCAGATAAAGAAACTGACATTAACAGTGGTTAAGTAAAATGCCTACATTCACACTGCTTATAAGAGGCTAGGCTGGCAGTCAAATCCAGGTACTCAAGTTTCATAGCCCCTCATTAACCTCTGTGCTCCACTGCAAAAAGTTAGAAACTAAGCAAAAGTATGTCACAGGATATAGTTATTTATTTATTTGTTTGTTTTCTTTTTAAAATTATTTATTATTTCAGAAAATCATGAGGGTATATTTTGTTTACATAAATTGCTTTTGTACTGTTTGAGTCAAAGTTATAAGTGTGCGCATCCCCCAGATAGTGTGCATTGTATCTGTTAGGTATGAATTTATCCATCCCTTTCTCCCCACTCGCACCTGATTGATTTCTGATGAATGTTACTTCCATATGAGTGTTGATCGACTAGTTACAATTTAATGGTGAGTCCATGTGGTGTTTCTTTTTCCATTCTTGTGATACATGACTTAAAAGAATGGTCTCCAGTTCCATCCAGGTTAATACAAGAGGTATTAGTTCACCATTTTTCATGGCTGAGTAGTACTCCATGGCGTACACATACCACATTTTATCAATCCACTCATGTATTTATGGGAACTTGGGTTGTTTCCACATCTTCGCAATTGTGAATTGTGCTGCTATAAACATTCAAGTGCAGTTGTCTTTTCTATAGAATGTCTTTTTTTCCTTTGGCGAAATACCCAGTAGTGGTATTGCTGGATCAAATGGCTATTCAGGAAGCATTTACACATAGCATTCTGGTTAGAAGAGGTAGGCTTGAGGCTGCTATTACATATCATGCTTACTATTTTTACTCAGTTGGTATGTTTATCTGTGTTGATTTTGTTTCAGAGTGAAGGATATTTAATCTCTTCTCCCTCAAATATCTCTTGCTGAAGCTATATCATAAATTTTGTGGTGGTGGTAGTTTTTACAAGTCAAAAATAATTAGGGAACCTCATCATATGATATGTTTTAAAGTTAGAATCGGCCTTCTGTATCTGTGAATTGATCACCCACAAATTTAAACTTGGATTGAACATATTTGGGGAAAAAAAACGTAAAAAAATTATAATACAAACATTTTGTATTATATAGTATAACAACTATTTGCACAGTGTTTACATTGTATTAGGTATTATAAAAAACTAGAGATGATTTAAAATATAAGGGAGTATGCATGTAGGTTATGTGCAAATACTAAGCCATTTTATGTAATGGACTTAAAAATCCAAGGATCATGGTTTTGGAGGAAAGGTTTGAACCAATCCCCCAGGATACAGAGGAACTACTGCAATTTATTCTAATTTCTAACTGCTCCAAATCATCACACAAACTTTACTTTTCAATATAACTAGACCATTATCACCAAAGTAGTGAAATATACAAAAATATAACAACTATAGTCAATAATGTGCTTGTTGGTTCATAACATTTTCACCTTAAAAATTCACAATTACCCTATGTAATGGTTATGATTGTTCCTGCTTTTTAAAGAAATAGTACAACCTCTGTGGAAAGTAATATGGAAATACCTCAAAGAGCTACAAGTACAACTATCATTTCATCCAGCTATCCCGTTACTGGGCATCTACCCAAAGGAAAAAAAGACATTCTATAAAAAAGACATCTGCACTAGAATGTTTATAGCAGCACAATTCACAATTGCAAAGATGTGGAAACAACCCAAGTGCTCATCAATACATGAGTATAAAATGTGGTATATGTATACCATGGAGTTCTACTCACCCATAAAAAACTATGGTGATCTA
>CAUYPO010039960.1:0-16667 GCA_963574435.1 Cheirogaleus major | reverse complement strand
GATTTCTACTCAGCCATAAAAAACAATGGTGATCTAGCACCTCTTGTGTTTTCCTGGATAGAGCTGGAGCCCTTTCTACTAAGTGAAGTATCCCAAGAATGGAAAAACAAGCACCACGTGGACTCACCAGCAAATTGGTATCAACGGATCAACACCTAAGTGGACACATAGGAATAACATTTGTCGGGTGTCGGGCAGGTGGTAGGGGGAGGAGGGGATGGGTATATACAAACATAATGAGTGAGATGTGCACCGTCTGGGGGATGGTCATGCCTCCAGGGGGAGGGGGTATGGGCAATATACGTAACCGTAATATTTGTACCCCCATAATATGCTGAAATGAAATTAAAAAAAAACATATATGTATACGTTACCTATTCTGATTTACATCACAAGGAAAGCTGCCTGTAAAGTCAAACAAGCTTTCAGTGCTTTAAAGCTTTCCTCATCACACAAGAGCAAAACGGACGCGTCGTCAATGCACAGCACACACTACCGTGCGGACTGCGAGTGCCGGCTGTGGGCGACGCTTCGCGGCTGGTGAGCGCCGTACCGAAGTGGTTAAGTCACCTCTAGGTCACTTATGACACCTAATACAATGTAAATGCTACAGAGTTATATTGTATTTTAACATTGGTATATTTTTGTTGTTTTATTGTTATTTTTTTCCAAATATTTCCATCTGTGGCTGGCTGAATCCTCTGATGTGGAAGCCGCAGGTGTGGAAGATTGATTGTGTGTTGAGTGCCTGGTCCTGGGCGAGGCAGCCACCCTGCCCGCCTCCTGGATGGCGCAGGGGCTGACGTCTGTGATTCCTGCTTTCATTTCTGTCCCTGAAAAGTCCCTCACGTTCTCACAGGCCCAGCCATGTGTTTAAATGCTGTTTGCTCTATTTTCCCCAGTTTTCCTGAGTTGTGCGTGAGTGTGCTGAGGGGTTCCCCTTGTCTCTAGGACACAGCACTGCTGACGTGGAGCCCACTGCAGTGGCTGCCACACAGGGCCGGGTGAAGCTGAGGTCTGAGCCTCTACCTCTTGACTTTCCGTCCAGTGTAGCCTCCTGAGCTAAAGGCAAAGGCTCTTCCTTTGAATATTTGAGTCCTTGTGGTTTACAAAGTGGTTTTGAGGAGGTGGCGTCTGCACCTCCAGGATCTCAGGGCTCTCTGGGCATCTGATCCACCCGTTGCCAGGATCCTGGACACCAACAGCCCAATGTCCGGTGGATTCTCCCAGTGGCTGTAACACCCTCACTCTGGTGCCCTTGCAGGCAAGGCAACCGAGGCTCGAAGGGACAAAGACTCACCCACCTTCCCCTGAGGGACAGATGGCAGAGCAGAAGCACGAATCTGCTCTCTGCCTGCCAGTCTGCTGTCTCAGGGCAGCACCCACCACGAGGCCCAGGCCTGGAGTCATGCTGGGCTCAGACCTTGGGCAGGGGGTGTCTCCGTCGCTCAGCACAGGGTTGGCGGGGCCTTCCTGCGCCCCCAGAGAGGATCCTGAGAAGTGGAAGTGGATCCCACCGACGTGTGGGAAATCTGAAGACAGACTGGGAATACGCCGCCAAGCCCCAACTCTGACCACAGGAGCCTGGTGGAGTGGACGACGCTGAGCCCCTCTCGGGACCCAGTTTCTTGTCCATGAAAGGACAGATTGCCTGCCTTGTGCTGTGCCTGGGGTCCACACTCTTCTGGGCCCTGTCTCGCTGCGAGCTGGGAAGGTGTCAGTGCAGAGGCTGGGGATGTGAGGGGGGAGGCAGGAGGCAGATGCTGGCTGTGGGGACTATCGGGAGCCCTCAGAGTTGGGGGTCGGGCTGGAAGGGGCCGCGGTGTCACGAGCGGCAAGATGCTTGGAACTTGCTCACCCACTCATGGCTCGGTTGTGGCTGCCCGGGCTGCTGTGCTGAGAGGCCCTGAGGACCCCCCGGGCTTAGTGGGCAAGGGGCTGCAGGGGCTGCCAGTGCCTGCCCAGCTGGAGGCTGAGGTGCCGGGCATGTGAGTGCCAGCTTAGCCACCCACCTCATGTCCACAGATCAGGAGATGGAGGCACAAGGAGAACAGGGCCTGTGGCCTGCGGCGGAGCCCAGGCCTCCCATCCCAGGCCTCTTCTCCCAAGTACCAGCAGGTTCTGGGGCTGCAGCCGTGTCCGCCCCGGGCGGGACTAGAGTGCTGTTACATATTGCATGGGGCTGCCTGCTGATGACGCACACCGGCGGCTCCTGCTTGCAGCAACCTCGCCTCCGAACTCGGTGCCCCTAGAGGACCCCATTAGCTGGGCTCGGCAGGTCGATAGCACCTTGGGAAGGCCTGGCGGCATGGGGCCAAAGCTGAGTTGCTGCCCTGAAGGCTTCGTGCCTTGCAGGAGCATAGATAAGAGGCGTGGCCCTGTCTGAAACCACCTTAGCCACCCATTCTGGGAAGCCAAGCACGGGTGTCCTGGCTGGCAGCCTGGGGCCAGGCAAATACGGGGAGCTTGTGGCACCCCCCCTGCTCAGAGCTGCATCACTTGAGGGCCTCAAGCCTCCTGCTTGGCTGCCCCAATTACCCGCTGAGACTCACTTCTGCTGAGCGAGTTCAGATAATGTGGGTCTTAGACCCACATGCTGACACTTGGGCCCCACCTCACCTGGCGTATCGGCCTGCAGGCTTCACCCAGCCCAGAACGCTGCATGGGAGTCTCCATGGTCCGTAGAGCAGGACAGGCTCCATTCTGCTTCCTGAATGGCCACGTTTCCCATAACTGCAATGGCCTTTTTCCTGGACCTGTTTGAATGACAGGATAGGTGGAGCTTATCAGGTGGGGACATGGGCAGTTCTGGGGGCCCTGGCCACCTTGTGTACCCCAGGTCTACCCTCTGGTGGGCTCCCTGGAGCAGCCCCCAGGGTGGGTAGTGGGTGCAGGTGTCCCCAGGTGCATGCCCTGCGTAGGCTGGAAAGGGGTCCGCAGGGCTGCAGTGTGGACCCTGTGGGGGGATGTCTCACCTCCCATCTGCAGGTGATCCATGGTGCCAGGTCTGGGCTGGCCAGTGTGGGGGTGATTGGCTCGAGCCGGACAGAGGGCATGGCCAGGAATGGGGCTCCTTCTTCTTCAGGGACTTGTGTCTTCCACTCGGGTCCTGCAGAGCTGGAAGTGTTGGGGTTAATCTATCAGGCCAGTGTCTCTGAGCTGCTGGTTCAGAGGTAGCAAATTTGGCCTGGAATTCCATGGGACTGGCCTGGGGCACAGAGCAGCCAACGGTAGGAGCTGGGGACAAGGAAGGAGGCCCACAGCTCAGCAGTGCCCTTCTGGTGCTTCCTGCACGTGGCCGGGACACGGGCTCCCGTGAGGGGTTGGCTGGCACCCACAGCCTCTACCCCACAGCCCTGCGCAGCCACTGTTTCCTCATCTTGCTCAGCCCCTGCTTCCTCGGCCTCTCTGCTTGACCAGGCCCTCGGTGCCAGGGTGTAGCCCAGCCGTCCACCCCTCAGCCTCGGCCTCTGTGAGGCCAGTGCAGCAGCCCTATGGGCCTCCCTTGCCAGACTCCCTGGGATCAGGAGACCCGAGACCAACTGCTGCATGCCCCATCCCTCACTTCCAGGACGTGAAATGAAGCCACGAGGCAGCATCACGCAGCTTCTGTCAGCACCCTGTTCTCGGAGGGTGCCCCGTGGTGGAAGGTGCAGTCTGGCCATCAGTCTCCCCAGTCCCCAGATAGGATCACTGTCAGTAAAAGTGTCACCCTATTTCACTAAAGTAAATTATGGAGGGGATCTAGCTAGAGGCAGCAAAGTGCTAGGAGCTGGCAGACAGGCGAGGCCCTAAGAGCAGATCCTAGCTAGAGGGGAGAGAGGAGCCAGGGACAAAGAGTGCCTCAGGGTGGGTCCTGCTGGGCAGGAGACTGACCACTGTGGAGGGGCTTGCTTAAGGCTGCAGAGCTCCCCAACAGCTGGCTGGGCCAGGCTGGGGACCCTGAGTCACAGGCCAGCGTCTCTCTGCCACCCTCCTGGGCTCCACTGCCTGGTTAGGAACCTGGTTAGGGTGATGTCCTGGTCGTGGATGTGCTTGTGACCACAGTGACCGCCCAGCCCTGCGCTGGCCCCGAGGAGATCAGGTTCTACTCTGGATGCTGCTGTCAGCCAGTATCTCAGTGGGGACAATGACAGATCCTGCCAATGGTCCAGTCAGGAGGTTCCAGGGAGCAGGGGAACTGTGCTGCCCAGAAGCAGGCTGACCTCCTCCACCCTCTCCTGCTGGGCCTAGGTGCCCTGGCCTCAGAAAAGTGCTGTGGGCCCTCCCCACTGACCAGGCCCAGAGCCTCTGTAGTGGCCTCTCCTGCGGCCACCCTGCTGCTCAGAGCCAGCACATGGGTGCCTGCCAGCAGGGGCAGTGTGGGGGAGCTCTCAGCATGGATCCACAGCAGGTGGGAGAGCATCTCGCCCCTCCACAGTGTCCCCCATGTCCCCCCATGGAGGAAGGCTCTCAGATATCAAGGCCCAGCAGTCCGGTCTGTGGCCAGTGCCCCAGGCACCCTTGTTGTGAGCTCCTAAATCCTGCCTTAGACCTGGGGGGGCTGAGCTTTTCCACCCCCTCTCCCTCCCTCTGTCCCTCTGGGGCCCAGATCTGAGGCCCCTCCTGCCCAGCCACCCGCCGCCCGGTGCCTCTCCTCCAGCCCCTGTGCTAATGGGGAGAGCGTCCATTAAGGCTGATGACAGGAACCGGCACCGAGGAGACGCCCTTTGATCTCAGGGCGGCAGGAAGCAGAGGGGTCAGGAAGAGGGGCAACCTCTTCTGGGTCGGGCGTTGACAGCTCCGAGTCCCCTGGACCCGGGGTGGCAGGTGAGGGCCAGGCTGTGGGATCAGGCCCCTGAGCCTGCTGGGGCCATCTGCAGGGGTCGCGTGGGCAGCTGCCCTGGGCCTCTGCAGACCTGACCAGTCACAAGGAGTATGGGTGCTGTTCCTTTTCCAGAATCCCCCTGGAGCTCTCCCTGTCCCTGCAACAGCTACAGTCCTTAGGAGACGCCTGAGTGAACAAGCTGCACGGACGCCTTCAGAGGCTTCCTGCTGAGTTAGGGTGACTGACCTGGGGCCAACCCTGCCCAGGGGACCCTGCAGGCTCCTCAGTGGCCCCCACCTCAGCTTTTCTCATGAGATCCAAAGTTCTTTCCCTGGTCTGGGGCCCGCACAACCTCCTGACACAGCCTGTGCTTGAGGAGGCCTGCACGGCCTGGTGGAGCTTGGGCACCCAGGCTCCACCGAGCTGCAGGCACAGCGGGGTGTGGCCCCAGAGAGGCCGCTGCGGGCTGCCCCTGCCTGGCTCACCCGGGTTTGCCCTCAGAGGTGCAGCTGGGCGCTCCCCCTCCCAGTGGGGTGCGGTGCCACGTGCCAGTGTCTCCTAGCTGTTCTCTCACCAGGGCTTATGCCCTTGGGGGCTGGTGCTTCAGAGGCCATGCAGCCTGAGGGCAGCACCTGGCCCAGCTGGCCGGCAGCTGGACAAGAGGACGTGGGGGCCCTCGGCTCCCTGAGGGTCCACGTCACCCCCCACCACACACCTGATCTGGTCTCTCCCAGCACCAGGGAGGAGTGGAGCAGAGCAGGGGAGAAAGGGTGTTCAAGACGTGGCACCCACTGGGTGCTCTGGTTTCCTCGGTATCGGCAGCCTCCAAGGCACTAGTCACGGCGGGCAGCCAGGGGGCCCAGGGCCAGGAGGGGCTGCTGTGAGCCTGCCCTGACAAGAGCTGTCGCTAGGCCACCCCTGGGTCCCCGGGAGAACCAAGGCCAGCCTTGGCGGCATTCTCAGGAGGCGCCTTCCCCGAGTTGCCAGGCAGGCCGGCCGTGGCTCAACCGGGGCCCAGCACGGGGGCCCTTCTGAGACCTGGGCATGGACGTCGCCCATCCTGGTCCCAGGTCGTCGTAGGGAGGGGCAGACAGACAACCAGAACATCAGGGTTAGCAGAGAAAAATCAGAAAGAGACGAAGAGAAAGGAAACACAGGGCGGCAGTGAAGAAAACAGAAACAGGGAAATGGAGGCAGATAGGGAGGCCAAGACAGGAGACAGACACAGAGAGGAGAAGGTCCAGAGGCAGAGGCCAGGCAGTGGTGACGTGGAAGTGTGGGCGGGCTGGGGTGGGCGTCATGGTGACCACTTCTCAGTGCACTGGGGCCCTATCCCCAGCAGGCACTGAACATTTCTGAGGGGCCAGCGTGTGCTTGATGCCTGTGTTTGGGGCTCTCTGACTCCGGCCCTGCTGCTGTGCAGGGTGCTGGGCTGCGAGGGGCTCACGAAGGCAGCCACAGTGGCCACAGGGGAAGAGGTCCCTGGACAAGAGCCCTGCACCAGGCCAGACCCAGAGACCCCGACTCCTCACCCAGGCTCTGGCCACTGCACCTTCTGCTTCAGCTTCTGGGTACCCACTCACTCCATCTCCAGAGCCAAACCCGGGCAGTGGCCCCTGCCACTCCCCAGCTAGACACGACAGGGTCCCCAGGCCATGCCTGGTGGGCTGAGGAGGGAAGACAGGAAGGGGCCAAGGGCAAAAAGTCATCCTGTAGGATGCCAGGGCCACTGGTACTCCAGCTGAGCCCTCTGGACACTCTGGCCTCCTCAGGTGCCTGGAAGGGGAGAGCACACGGCATCGGGGGCCGCCGGCCCAGCCTGCTCCAATGCGGGCAGTGCCGACCCCACTCGCCTTTCTTAGGAAGAGGTTGCTCAAGCCATCAGGTCCAGTTCTGGCCCCCACCCCTCACCACCCGTGCGACTCGGGGAAGGTCGTTGGTTTCTCCTGTGCAAGGTCGAGCAAGGAACACCTGTTCGCTCACTGGGAGGGCGAACAAGAGGAGGGGTGCCAAGTGCCCCCAGCTCCTGCTCCTTGAAAAGTGGGTTGTTGAGGTCTCCCGGGCAGGCCTGAGCCTGGGGCGCTGGCCCCATGGGGACTAGAGAGCCCCAGCCTGACAGCACCCACCGGGCGCACTCCTGAGTCGATAATGTGGACTCCGGGAAAAGGAGGATCCGCAAAGCCAGGCGACTCGGCCCTGCTGAGAGGCACTGGAAACGTCCCGGGGGGCAAGCACCAGGCCATAAACATAGAAAGGCGAGTCTGGCAAGACGAACTAATGGTCCTTCAGTGGGAGAGGCAGACAGCTGGAATTCGCAGGCGGACTTCCAGATCAATACTTGTGTGCTGATTTGCTGAAGAGGCTTTTATGAAGTTTAAGCAGAGTTCATTGTTAAATACTCTTATGTACAAAGGATGTGGGCAGCCCTATTAATTCTTTTTCTTTTACAGATCAATAATTACATTGCTGATTTGCTTAAAAGGCTCAGGTCGAGGCAGGGGCGAGGGCAGCGAGCCTCGCTGCTCCAGGGAACATGGCTGAAGGCCCAGGGAGCACCGTGCTGTGCCCAACGTGGCATAGGCTGGTGACGGGACAGTGGGCAGCATGGGGCAGGCATGTGGCTGGTCTGCTGAGGCAGCGAGTTCAGGGTCACCTCCACCCCCAGGCTTCCCTCTGAACTCAGTCCTCCCTCTCCTTGGAGCGTTTCTGTCTGAGCTCGGCAGACACTAAGGTCCTGGCTTCCTCTGGTGGCATGCCCCTTCATGGCGTTCTCAGGGTCTGTCCTGGCCTCCTCTGCTCTTCTCTTTGCCCCTACCCCATGGGCCCAGCCCAGAGGGGCTGGCAGAGGAGACCCTGCAGGAGCTCTGAGCCAAGAGAAGGGGATGGAGAGGCCCAAATGGCCCAAGATTGGTGACAAAGCTGCCTCAAGACAGGAATAGCAGAGAGGAGGGACACTGCACCCCAAGCAGGTGTCACACTTGGGCCAGTGAGTGATTCCTCCCAACCTCCTGCAAGGAAGATGGCAGGGTGGCGTGGCCACAGGCTCTCTCCAGCTTCGACTGTCAGCCTCGATGGCTCCTCTTCCATATTGTGGAGCTGGTGGAGCATGACTAGGTGTCAGCACGTGCGGTGGACAATGTGGGGCCCCAGGGCTTCACACAGTTGCCCTGTGTGCTGCGGGGAGCCAGCAATCGCTGGCTCTGTCCAGCAAGGTGCTTTTGTGCCCAGGAGCTTGGGTGGCCTACACCACAGCCCTGCAGGGTGGGAGGTCGGCAAGCTTGGGGCCGCTCAGTCCAGCCCCTGGAATAGGGTCAGGGCTGTGCCCACCTGAACAGCCTGCGGGAGGTTCAGCTGAGCAGTCCTGTCACCTCATTTTCCTCATGCTCAGAGGCCATAGTACACATTAGAAAAAGAAAAAAAGGCAGTGTGGTGAGAGACATTAGTCACCTTGTTTTGTCTGGATGGTGAAGGGGTTTCCTTGTCCAGGCCAGGACTTGTATCATGTGTTGATGGCTGTGTAGGGAGCTGTGTCTGAGCTCCATGGTGGAGAGTGCTTGTAATTGATTAAGAATGTCTGCCACTGCCAGGGCATGGGAGGCAGTGGCACATGAGTCATATATTTTCAGCCTCACATGGATCATAGAATCTGTTCGGCACTAAAAGCATCATATGGCTTGAGATTTTCAGAATCTCTTGGAAGAAAAGATGCATCCTGGCTGAGTGGCTCCTGCCTGACCCTGTATATGTACAAAGGTGCACAGATGCTGCTGGGAGGCCATTATGAATTCTATTTCATCTAACAGCTGGTCAGGAAATGGAAGGGTACATTATAGATCATTAAGTGGGTAAAGGAATTTGACAACCTTTGATCCAAGTTGGGAAAATAGATGACATGAATTAATTCACCGGCTTATGGAGAGAAGAAAAGTCATCCTTCAACGGCAGTGACAGGTGGAGTTCACCCTGGTGGGACTGGTGCTGGGGAGGCATGTAGCAGCTCCCCTGGGAGCTGGTGTCTGAGGGCCTCGACCTCCAGGCTGACCCCCAACTCCAGCCAAGGTATCAGGAAAGGCACTAATATGTTTCTCACTTCCCCCTGGCCAGGGGCAGCTCTCCGGGAATGTCCACCAAGGCCAAGGGACAGGACAGCCCTTGAAGAGGACACATGCACCAGATACCCCCAGGGCCAGGCCTGGACCCTTGGAGCTGACCGGCACGCTCAGCCCACGCTGACCCTATGTGGAGGCCAGGGATGATGGGGCCAAGGCCAGATGTCATGCCAGGGTCATAGGTCAATGTCCAGTCATAGACATTTCTACTTGGTCATCCTGTTGGTATTCAAAAGACGCCTTCCCAATCTCCTTCTCCACTGTGCCCAGCCCCTGCCCCCATTCCAGCTGGTGGCAGTTCTGTCTTCCAGTTTCTCAGGCCGCAGGCCTGTGCTCCCCTGGGCACCAGCTGCTCCCATCCCCGCGTCCCGTATATGGCAGTGAATCCTGTGGCCTGTGACTTCCACACACTCCCAGAATTTGACCCCTCCTCCCCTCTGCCCTCCCTGCTGCACCCCCGCAGCAGCCTATCCTGCGCCCCTGCGCCCCACTCAACAGCCCATCCTCTCCCGGAGCTGCAGTGCACCTCTGAGATGTGGGCCAGAGCCCCCATGGCCCCTCTGAGCACGTCCTGCTCTCCCGCGGCAGCCCCCACGCAGCGGCCCTCACTGGTCTCTCGTCCGCCCGCGGCCCCAGCCAGGGCCCTGGCTCCGGCGCTGCCCCGTGCCCGGCGTGCCGCTCCCTGGTGCTGCAGGACTCAGACGGCACCTCAGTAAGGATTGTCCTCGTGGGCAGATGGCCCTGGGGATAGGGTGCTTGTCATTTTTTGCCACTGCTGTGTCCCAGTGCCTGTGCTGTGTGCTATGGGCCGAATGTTTCTGTCCCCAACAAGCCCAGTGTGATGGCATTAGGAGGTAGGGCCTTTGGGAGGTAATTAGGTCACAAGTGTGGAGACCTCGTGAGTGGGATTAGCGTCCTTAAAGGAGAGATGTGAGAGAGGCGACACTGCTCCGCCAGGTGAGGGGCATCACAAGAGGGTGGCCGTTTGCAAGCCAGGAAGAAAGGCCACCCCAGTACCTGGCCCCATCCACACCCTGACTTGGGACTCCTGGCCTCGAGAACTGTGAGAAACGAGTGTTTCTGTTCAAGGCCTACAGCCTATGGTACCCTGCTCCAGCAGGCGAGGGGCCTTCGAACAGTACCTGTTGAATGAAGAAGGGAAGGCTGGCCAGACGGGGTGGCGCAAGCTCCTGCGCATGCCCTCTCCTGCCTGGAGCAGCCCCAGACCAGACGAGGAGCAGACGCGGAGCGAGAACTTCTGCAGCGCGTGGCAAGTGCTGCGGCAGGCACCGACCCTGGGTGCCAGCATGAGGGCCAGAGATGCCTGGCAGAATCCTCTCCAAGGCATGAGTGGCCTGCACCTGGACAAGACACAGGGAGCCCTTCCACTCGGGGAGGCCAGCATGCACCAAGGCTGAGAAGCATGAAGTGCCCAGGCCTGCGCAGGGCGCTGCACAGGGTGCAGCATGGCAGGGCCCAGGGCTGCCTGTTGGGAGAGACTGGCCGGGAGGTGGGCCCGAGGCAGGCAGGGGCTCGTTGGGGGTGTGTGCACACTATCCAGAGCCCCAGTGTCTCCCGAAGGCCATGGAAATGTAGGAAGGAATTTTACGGGAAGGTGTGACACCATCCTTTTTGGATCCAGGGAGTTAAGCTGGTGGTGGGTACAGGAGGGATCGGGGGGAGACAGAACACAGGGACAGCCGTGAAGTGGCAGTGCCATGAGCTGGGCAGGACGTGGGAAACCGAGTCAGCAAAGGGAGAGTAGAAGTAGAAGGAACATGAAAAGCACCTTCTGGAGGGTCCCCTCTCCCCACTCATCTGTGTGGACTTGGGCATGCTCATTTGTCTTTCCCACCTGTAAAATGGGCCAATAACAGGAATCTTTCCAGGACAGACTGGTGTTTGACCAGGGAGGTGTACGGAGCACCTGCCCAGAGCCTGTGCCCCTGCCGGGCACCCCCATCCCCCAGGAGGAGCCGAAGTCGCACAGCACCTCTGGGTCTCCGCTCCCTCCAAGCTCATGTCCTCAGCCTGCTAATAGCTCAGTGAGGGCAGAGCCTTGATGGGTAATGAGACCTTTCTTGAAGAACACCCTGTGCTTGGCTGAAATGCGTCCTTAGTATGCAAGGACGCTGGATCCATTAGCTCCGAGTGCACCGTCATATCGCTGGAGCAACGTTTTCTCAAATAGAATTACTTCCTGCAATTATCCTCTAAAGAGACAGGCCCAGGGACATGGGCGCGAGGTGCACGGAGGCCAGAGCCAAATCAAATCAGGGAGCTGCTGGCCAGAGACGGGTCTGCACTGGGGTTTGTGTGGCATGTGTATGAGTGGGGACCCTGGGGACCCTCAACTGTGCCACCCCTATTTCTCCCCCAGCCCCCATTCCACAGAATCCGGAGCCCCAGCCAGGAAGGGGCCGGCCAGCCGAGGATGAGACTGTAGAGCAAGGACAAAGTGCTGCAGGCCCTCGAGAAACAGGAGCAAGGGCTCTGTTTGAGGTGTGTTCTGCTCCAAGTGGAGCTGGGTCTCCGTGGCCTTGCGGCCTTGCCCCATCTGCCCTCCCTGACAGCATCAGCCCAGACAGAGTGAGCAGCTCAGCACTGACAAAAGACCCGAATAATAATCCTAAAGACCTAGACACAGTCCCACCCTCAATCCCCCGGACGGCCCTGTAAGTGGGTGCTGTTGTTGCCCCCATTTCACAGACAAGGGAACCGAGGCACGGGGTCATTTAGTTGGCACATCTGGGGTCCTGCTCTGGGCATGGGGGTGCAGTGGTGAATGGCGGGTGGAGGGTAGACAGGCCTGCTGCCGGGACAGAGGGTAGTGAGACCGTCATAAGAGGCCTCTGCGGGAGGTGCCCCCACCGGGCGGAGGGAAGGAACCCGGGGGTGTCTCTGTGGAGGGAGGAAGGTGGCCGCAGGGATAATCGGTCACAAACAGAAGGCGCAGCAAGCATAAAGGCCACAGAGGGAAGGAAGGAGGGACTGAGCGTGGGGTGGACAAGGGCTGGGGGGAGTCGCTGTGGGTGGCGAGGGGAGGGAAGGGAGGGGAGGGGAGTGGAGGGGAGCAGGGCGGTGGAGGGTGGTGCGGAGAGAAGAGGGTGGGTTTGGCCTGGCTGCAGCGGCAGATGCTGGCGGCACTCCGGAGGACTGTGCGGGAGCAGGCGGGCGGAGGACGGACACTTGGGGAAGCAGTCCTGGAGAGCCGAGGAGGGCAGCAGCTGAGGTGATGGTGCTGCAGGGTCAGGCGAGGGAGGGATCCAGGTGAGGATGTGTGTGGGGGAGGGTGCGTCCAGGTGAGGGCCTGCTCCTGTGTTCTGCAGATGGGCAGCAAGGCACCCTTGGACGGGAGGTGGGGGTGAGGGCACGACAGTGGGGGGTCTCAAAGGGGTTTAGACCTGAGCAGCAGGGATGGCTTGATTCGGGCAGGGAGATCTGGGGTGGCTCCCAGTCCAGTGGCAGCCCTGGGGGGTGCTGTAGGCGCCAAGGGGCAGAGTGTGCAGCTGGCATGTGAGCCTGGGGGGAGGGTGGCAGAGTCACCAGCACATCGTGGCACTGGCTGTGTAGAGTCTGGATGAGAGCCGAGGAGGGGACGGGGACAGAGCGGGGAGCTGACTCCTGCTGGTGAAGGAGAGTGGAGAGCAGGCCAGAGGGGCCTCTCCTGGCAGGGGCCTGGCTGCAGCAGGTGCTAGTCAGGGGCCTGGCTCCCTTGTGGCTTGGCCACTGCCCTTCCTTTCCCCGCCCAAGGGACCCAAGGACATATGTCTCCTGCCCCTTCTGACCCCACCAGGGCGGGGTCCTTGTGCCTGCCTGTCAGACCAGAAAATGCTGGACTGTGTCGTCTTCACCTCTGTACCCCAGACTTAGCTGCCGTGGACCTGGGAAGGCTAGTTACATTAAACTGTGTCCCCAGGGCATTTCCTTATCTCCTGCTGCTCCCAAGCCTTGCCTCCAGGATCCAGCAAGCTTTGTTTCCAGAGCTTTGGGCTCAAGCTCGCCAGATTAGGATCAGGGTCGATATTTGTTTTATTGTCCTTCCACACCAGCGCAGGGACGGCTGTCCTCCACTGCTGGTGAGGGCCACGTGGTCAGATGGGCCCTCGGGCGCCGGTGACAGGAAGCTGCGTCCTCCTCAGCGCTGCCAGCGCCGCACTCCTGCAAGGACTGGGGAGCAGAGAGCTGGCGCTCCTGAGCACTCCGGGGTGGGTCACGCGCGGTGGGGACGTGGCAGTCCCTGGCACTGATGGAGGGGAGGCCGGTAGAGAACGAGGTGGCCTTGGTCAGGCAGAGGATGCCACGAGACGGCCCGGCGGGCCCCGCAGGAGCCGAGACAGAGCGGCACAGAGGCCACTTGCTCTCAGACGCCACTCAGCGCTCTCGTGGCCCAGAGGGCCTGGCCTCCATCGCAAGCCACCTCCTCCCTCAGGCCGGCCAGGCCACAGCAGCGCTGTGTCAGGACACACCTGCGCACCGGCGCACAGTCCCGTCGCACTCCAGGGTTTCCGTTTGTTCGTTTGATTTTTGGCCTTACCTGCTCCTGGGTAGGCAGAGCCCATCTCCCTCCTGGCGTGGGATCCGAGCCCTCTGGCAGTTTGTGCCCTGCTCTCTCAGAGCTGGCACTGGCCTGTGGCCCTGGTGCAGAGGAGCTGGCTGCCAGCGGGCGTCCCCACCCTCCCTCGAGGCACGCCACCAACACGGCCGCAGAAGACGTGCGACTGGCCACACAGTCCTTAGCGTGGCTCTGGGAGAGAGGCGCTTTTATTCCCGTTTCACAGACGAGGGAGTGAAGGCTCGGCTCCTCCTGGTCCCCTTCCGCAGGCCTCTCCCTCCCTGCTCCCACAAAGGGCTACCTCTTCCAGGTGGACCACTGAGAAAACACTGAGGAAATGTTGGCTGGGGGCCACTCAGAGCAGGTGTGGTCTCCTGCTTTGTCCTTGTCCAGCCCTGTGAGCACAGTCTCTGTGGCCCCCGAGTCCTGGGGCACATTCTGCACACTGAAGCAGGTGACAGCACGTCGTCCCTCCTGGAGCCGCAGCCACTCCTGCCTGGGTGGGGAGGTGAGGGGCCCTCTGCAGAGCTGCCCTGCCCTGAGGTGGGGGCTCCCGGCAGGATCCTAGCTGAGTGGCTGCTGGGTTTCCCCTCGCTCCAGGCTGCACTGCTGAGCCCCGATGGCACTGGCCAGAGACAGTCTTGTCCCAGGCACTTAGAGACTCTGGGGGGCTGCCCAGCCAGGGGGTGTGGACTTTTCAAACCACAGGGTTGGCAGCAAAGTTACTGGGTTGTTTTTTTGTTTTTTTTTGCATAAAAATACCTGCCTAGAGCTCAGGGAGAGGCCTGGCAATTTCCACCTCTTGGTTCTGTCCCCTGCAGAGGCCCCTCTTCTCACTCCCTGTCCCCTAGTCAGCTGCTTCTCACACTGGAATAATCATGTCCATTAGTTGTCATAGCAACCAAGACTGGGCAAAGTCATTTGCTCGAAGGGGCCCTGTGCAAATTATGACATTACACCAACTTATTGCCAATCTTTTTAATTAAAACATTTTGCTCTCGACTCAGCTAATGGCAGAGATCAGTAAACAGGGGAGATTGAATTACTGATATTGAAGTTCCCCCATCTCTTAAAAGGCTTAATTATTGGTGGGACTGCAGCAAGGCAAGGGACAGACGGCTAACAAGCAGGTGGGCCCAGCCCATGAGGGCCACCCTGCGAAAGGCGTCAGATGCAGCGCCGAGCGAGAGGATATGCATTTAAAACATTTTAGAACTCTTGAAGGACATAATGAGCTTCGAGAGTTATGGCTACAATTCAGTTTCCAGGAACTATGATGTCAAGTTGTGGCTGCCCCATTTCTGTTTAATTAAATCACCCGGTTTGACACCTGGAGGCAGAAGGAGGTTGTCGGCCACAGAACCCTAGCCTCTCCCCTAGAGGTGAGGAGGGGAGGGAATGGCCCCGCGGGCAGCTAGCGTCCTCCTGACAGAGTGGGGTCGCTTCCCCTGAGGGTGGCAGGGAGGGCTCAGCAGTGAAAGGCCTCAGATGGGCCCCACTGAGTGAGGAAAAGCAAAGGCTCCAGGGGAAGGGCCTGACCCAGCCCATGCCGGGCCCCTCTGTGCGTGATGAATCTCGCCAACTGGCCCTGTTCTTCCTGTCTTCCAGGGGCCACGGTGCCCAGGCAGGAACTGTAGCTATTTTTAAACTAAAATTTCCTACTAATTAAAACTAGTTTGAGTACGTGTGAGTGCTTGTGTATGAGTGTATGTGTAATAGAATGTGTGTTGTGGGTATAAGTGTATATTTGTGTGAGCGTATATTGTGCTGATAAGTGTGTGTATGTGTGAGTGTGAGTGTATATGTATGTCATGTGTCTAAGTGTGTATGTGTGAGTGTGAGGATATGTTATATATCTACATGTATAAACATTTATAAACACACAAACATGTGAGTGTGTAAGTGTGTATGTAAGGGGGTGTATGTTGTATGTGTAAGTGTGCATGTGTGAGTGTATATGCAAGTGTGAGAATGTGTGTGAGGGGGTGTGTGTGAGTGTGTATATCACATGAACACCACCACAGATACTTCTAGGCTCTTTGCTCCTCAGGGTTGGGGACCAGTTAGGGTCCCCATAGCGGAGTAGAACTTGATTCCCTATAGATGAAAGGGACACCACAGATGCACCTAAAACCAGATCATAGAGAAAGGTAAAGGGATAAAAGATATACCAAAAAAATTCTAGATCAAAACATTAAAAAAGCTGACATAGGAACACTAATAGCAAACACAACAGAAGGCAAGGCAGAAAGCATTAATGTACTTAAGAGAGACACTATAGTTATGTTCACCAATAAGACTCACCGATCATGAACTTGTGTGCACTTAATAACATAATCTTGCTGCAACGAGAAACTGACAAATTTGCCATCTCAGTGTAAGCTTTAAAACATTTTCTTATCAGAAATGGATAGCTCAAGGAGACAAAAAATTAGTAAGTGAAAGGAAAGGCAGTCTCATGAAATTTTAAAAATGGTATCACACAGGCCACCTTTTTTGGATCACAATGCCATAAATTGAAAAGCAGCAATTAAGAAATATTTACAAAGAAGTATGTTCGGAAATTTACAAATGCCCTCCTCAATGACTGAAATCAAGACGGAAATTTCAAATCATTCAGTACTGTAGGACAGGAAACTGCTGTACAGTAAAACTTGTGGAATATAGTTAAAGTAGTATTTAGAGGAAAATGTATAGCCTTTCAATGTATACATTAATTAAACAGCAAGAAAGATTTAAAAGTATTTAAATTGAAAAACAAGAAGCAGATAAGGAAGTACTAAAGAATAGAAATTAATAAAAAATGTAAAAGAAGTAAGAGCATACCATGGAGTACTATTCAGCTTTAAGAAACAATGGTGATATAGCACCTCTTGTATACTCCTGGATACAGCTGGAACCCATTCTACTCAGTGAAGTATCTCAAGAATGGAAAAACAAGCACCACATGTACTCACCAGCAAATTGGTATTAATGGATCCACACCTAAGTGGACATGTAGGAATAACATTTGTTGGGTGTTGGGCGGGTGGGAGGGGGCAGGAGGGGATGGGTATATACAAACATAATGAGTAAGATGTGCAACGTATGGGGTGTGGTCATGCTTGAGGCTCTGCCTCGAGGGGAGAGGGGGGCGTGGGGAATATACATAACCGTAATATTTGTACCCCCATAATATGCTGAAATAAAAAAAAAA
>CAUYPO010039959.1:0-26109 GCA_963574435.1 Cheirogaleus major | reverse complement strand
AGGTGCTGCCCCGGCGTCAGGATCCGCTGGGGCTCCAGCGGCTGCCCCGGCGTCAGGATCCGCTGGGGCTCCAGCTGCTGCCCCGGCGTCAGGATCCGCTGGGGCTCCAGCTGCTGCCCCGGCGTCAGGATCTGCTGGGGCTCCAGCGGCTGCCCCGGCGTCAGGATCTGCTGGGGCTCCAGGGTCTGCCCCGGCGTCAGGATCCGCTGGGGCTCCAACTGCTGCCCCGGCGTCAGGATCCGCTGGGGCTCCAGAGGCGGCCCCGGCGTCAGGATCCGCTGGGGCTCCAGAGGCGGCCCCGGCGTCAGAAGCGGCTTGGGCGGCAGGGGCTGCCCCGGCGTCAGGATCTGCTGGGGCTCCAGCGGCTGCCCCGGCGTCAGGATCCGCTGGGGCGGCAGGGGCTGCCCGGGCGTCAGGATCTGCTGGAGCTCCAGCGGCTGCCCCGGCGTCAGGATCCGCTGGGGAGGCAAGGGCTGCCCCGGCGTCTGGAGTGGCCGGGGCGGCAGGAGCTCCCTGGTCGGTAGGGCATCCGTCCCCGGGAAAGGGGACTTTTTCTCCTTCTTCAGCAGCGGCGGCTGAGCCTCCTTCCATCTCGGCTGCTTCTCTGTCAACTGGGGGTCTCTCTGCTCGCTCTCTCTTATCTGGGGCTCCCGAGACCTCGATGGGCGGGCCATCAAGCGCGATTGGGGGGCTGTCCATGTTGACGGGAGCGTCGTCGACCCCAATGGGGGCGCTACCAATCTCGAGCGGGGGTCCGGAGATCTCCATCGGGGGGCTGTTTCCTGCGAAGTTAGGAGGAGATCTGACAGCTTCTCGGGATGGGCTGCCGATGGCGCCTGGGATCCAGAGGGGAGGCGCGTTCGTGGCGGGAGGGAGGCAGACCGAACTCGCACTCGGGACCCTGACTGCCGCGAACTGATTGCCGCCGTCGACTTGCCGGATAATTTGGGGGAGTCCTGGGGGTGGGCTATCGTCTCCAAAGGCTTCTCCATCAAGCTCAAATGGCATAGCTTCCTCAGGGGGAGGGCTGTAGCCCCCTCTGATACCAGCATTTGCAGGTCTGAGGGCTCGGGGCTCCTGTGGAGGAGCTCCAGGGACCCCTGCGCCTGGGCCGCCTGGAGCGAGGTCTGGGACCTCCAAGAGAGGTTGACTGTAGCTTCCCTGGGCAGGCTGGTCAAACTCGAAGGGCATAGCTTCTTCTGGTGGAGGGCTGTAGTCTCCCAAGCTTGGGCTGACACCACCGAAGGCTCTGGGCTCCATGAACGCTGGGCCAAAGGCCCCAAGGCCTGCATGGGCCTCACTGGCGAATCCAGGCTGCTCCTGGGTAGGCCAGAAGCCTCCCAAGCTGGGCTGCTCGACCTCGAAGGGCATGGTTTCCTCAGGAGGTGGGCTGTAGCCTCCACAGGCTCTTGCTTCCTCGAAGGCCGGGTTGAGGCCCTGCAAGTTGGGCCTGGAGACTTCTGGGGGTCCACAGGCCTCGCCTTCATTCTCGATGGGGATGGGCTCGCTGTGAGGCGGTTTGGTCTCCATCTCTTCGGCTGGGCTAGGCCCAGCACTGGGGGCAGCTGCCCCTGCGGCCTCCAAGGGTGGTTGCTCGGGCTGTTCCTCAATTTCAGGGGGGCTATCGCGTTGTCCTGACATATTATTGCCGTCGAGGCGGTTGCGCATGCCCATAACACGGTGGCGGCCTCTTAAAATAAATTTGGGGCTCCGTAAGACGGAGCACCCAACCAAACTAGGGTGAAAAAATTATTTAAAAAAAATCAGAGTTCCAGCTGGAAAATTCTCCAGCCTCACTTTCCAACCCCTGTGAGGTTGGGGTGGGTTCAGGGCCTGGAACCCTAGATCATGGCGGAAGCAACTCAATCGTTGCTATGGAGTCTAGACTCCTTCCTGGCCACTTTTTATCCTCTCAGGCCGCCCCCGGCCCCCACCTTGGTCTTCTCTTGTCCCCTCCTCTCTCACACACACTCTCTCTTTCTCTCTGCTCCAGGCCAGCTCCGCCTGCTTGGATCTGAGGAGCGTGCCGATTCGGTCCGAAAATCGCCAGTAGCGCTTTCTCTCTGCCACCAGAGGACGCCGGCTTCAGTGCAGAGCCTGCTCTGGCTCCAGGAGCCGCCAGCAGTCCCGGACTTTGGGTAAGGGGGCTGATGAGCGCCGGCCTCGCAGGGACGTTCTGGCTCCTTCCACTCCTCTCCCTGACTGATTTGGAGTCTTTCTCCCAGCTTCTCCCCTGACCAGAAAGATCTCCTGCGTTGCGGGACACGTGACGCAAGACGTGGGCCTCAGGACGCTCGAGTTGAAACCCTCCCTCCCCAACCCAACAGACTCTCCTCGGGGGGAGGAGGGACTGCAGGAGGGTTTCATCACCCCAGGATACCCTGAACCCCTGAGTTGTAGCCCCCAGCCCCTAGCAGCCGCTGGTATCAAGTCCCAAGTCCGGAGCGCAAGGCTTCAGGCGACTGGGAAGGGGGCGCAGACGTGCGCGGGGATGCGACAGGTGGTCGTGAGCCCACCGGAGAAGCGGAGAAGAGGCAAGGGTAAGGGGCTGCCGAGTGCTAGCACACAATTTGTTTTTTAAACGCCTTTAAAATGCCTCGGTACTTTCCCCGAGGCTTTGCAGCTTTTATTTGCCGCTTGCCCGTTAGCTCCAGTTGGCTCCGGTAAAGCACTTCGGTGTCCCCGATCCCCATCACACTCTAGGGGTCTCCGCAGTGGCTTAGGGTGGCGCAGGCAGGGTTCTCCCCGTTTATATGGATGGTGACGCAGGGGGATGAGAGGGTCTCAGATGTGTACCGCGGAAAGTCAAGCAAAGCCCCCCCGCCCCAGGCAGTAGCCGCGGCGGCACCGAAGGCGGGTCGCGGGGCGCACGGGGGGACCCCATGGAGTGTGAGCCTAAGAGTTCCGCAGGTCCTACTCTTCTGGGGAAGTGTTAAAGGGGATTTTGGTTTGGGTTTATGGCCGGCATGGGGTGGTCTCAAAGACTGGACAACCCTGTGCGCACTAAACCCGTAGGCAAACACCGTGCCGCGAACGGCAGCCGAGGTGAGCGGCTCCTGGCTCCCAGCGCTGGCTGCAGGGTCGATCAGTCAGTCCCTCTAGCCCCACTGCAGCCCCTCTCCTCTTGCTATGAGTGAATATTCTAGGGCGGATGCTTTACTTTTTCACTGCTAGAGCCCGCTGAGGCGGCACTAAGCCCGGCCACAAACCTATGCACGGTCGCCCGCCCGGCTGCGCTGCGGTTGCCGCGCCACAATGGGCTCAAAGCTGGCGGCCGGTAAATGCCCGGACTTCCCAGTGAGCTCAGTGCATGCATGCGCCTTGCTCTGGGTCAGGGGTCTGCAGAGGGTCTGCAGAGGGATTTCCTCCAGGGGAAAAATTGCCGCGCAGGGGTCACGTAAAACCCGGTAGGTGCGCATCGGTTTAGTCTCGCCAGCGGGTGACAATGACTGGCAAGCCACATTTAGGTGAAGATCACCAGGGGAGGGGGCAGGCAGTCGCCTGGCCTGCAGAACCCCGAGGGAGGGAAGGTGGGATAAAGGTTACACAGGGTGGGCTGCGGCAAGTAAGGCGCTCGCGCTCGGCGCGTACCGCTGTATACGAGCCGCAGGCGGGCGAACCACGGCACGGTCCGATCCTGTTAGGTCTAATGTAATGCGTTTCTCTTAGAACCAGGGTACCACAAGGCACAGCGCATCATCGCCCCCTGCATCCACCACCCACCTGGCCGCACGCCGCGGAGAAAAGCTAACTAAGTCCAACCCTGGGCAACGTTAGGAGCCGTGCAAAGGCATATTGCTTCAGCTCTACGGGTCTACACACTTCCAGGTACCAACACTGAACTTTGGTTCAAACTTCGGGTAGCTACCCCCACGCGAAAAGGCTCAACCACCTGGGCATCCACCGGGTGGGCCAACTGGGACCCAACATTCAACTCACTCCCCTCCGACCCTTGCGCTGGGTCAGCCATTGGGCTGGGGTCACGCCAATCAAGGCTGCCTGGCGAATGAGCAGGGGGCGTTGGACCGGAAACCGGATATGGGTGGGAGGTCCAATAGGGGGCGCCGCGTTGGAACGCCCTAAGAGGTTATGCTGCGGGGGTGATTTTAAGGCCTTGGGGGGCGCGTGTATGGCGACTAGGCCATGAGGACCGATAGCGCCCTGAGGTCACTTTTCCTGACGCCATAGGTCGCAAAGGCTGGGTGAAATCGGGGGCTCCCTGGGCCAAACCTCGGCCTCGCTGATGGCGGTGGGCTAACCTACCCAACGGAGGGGGTCGCCGCCGCCAGGGCGAGGCGAGGAGAAAGAAGATTTTCAGGGCCTGGAGGTAGAGGGCCAGGACCCTGAGGAGAGGGCTTACTACGAGCAGCGCCAAGGATGGATGAGGGGTTGAGGCCCCGGGGATGCTGAGCCCTGCGGAAGTGAAAGGTCAGTGGACGCTGGGGTTGGAGCTCCAGGGAGGCCGCGATGGTGTCCCTTTGATGGGTGCCCCAAAGGGACGGTGTGCTCTTGCCAGGCCCCGAGCTCACCCTCAAAGCATCATTCATCGAGGAACAGGTACAGGATCTCCGTTCGACATTCTCATGGGCCTGTAGGCCTCCTGCGTTCAACATTCTTTCTGGTATTATGGTTCTTTACCAGGGGTGCACATGAATCGAGGTGATAAAAATTGGACAAATACCAATCCCCTGTCGTAAGGGGATTGGTATTCTAGCAGCATAAAAATGAAAGAAGAAACCTTTAGTTAGGGGAACTCTGAAAGCTTTGACAGACAAAATGGCGTTCCAAATGGGCCTTCAAGAAAGGATAGACGCCTTGGCTATGAATAGAAGGTAGGGGGATGGGAGACAGTTTGCCTACCACGAACAAAGGATCCAATGGTAGGAAACATGGGGCGTGGCTGGGTAAACTGAACAGGCCACCTTGGCAGGCCCTTGGGGGGGCCAGTGGAAGAGAAAGCAGGAGAAATTGGATAGAATCTCTCTGAGGATGCCATGGAGTATCAGGACAAGAACTTTTGAGGTTATTTTAGTAGGAAACGGAGAGGATGTTGAAAGTTTTTTTGTCCTGCAATTGAGGATTTGAACCTAGTTTTAGGAAAGATAGAAGCAGTGTGGAGGATGGTCCTGATGAAGAGAACAAAGGAAAGGGATTATGCACAAAGGAGACCTTGAAGGGAGAGATCCAGACAATGGTAAAGGAGGCAGGAAGTCTAAAGGAAGGGATTCAGGAGGAGTCTCACTGGAGCCTCCAGCAACTTCAGTGCTAAAAAGACAAAAGGCATTAGAGCCAAAATGTGGTACATGGATGATGGGACACTGGCCATGAGGCAGAGAAGCCAGGAAGAGGGATGGCACCCTGGCAGAGCCAACTTTGTTTCAGACATGGCAGAATTGAAGGAAGGTTGGGTAGTTGGGAAAGAGAATTTTGCAGCTCATTATTTGGGAGGAAGGGTCTAGAAGTTTAGAAAAATATAAAGATCATAAATTCAAATTGGTATTCATCCATATTTAGGATATGAGATCACTGGCTTAGATATAACTCTCTAAGGGAGAAATATATTTGGTCATAGAATCTTGAACAGTTGGAGCACTGAAGAGGAAAATGTGAGACAATCTAGGAAAGAGCAGGGAGGGCTCGGAAGCACTCCAGAGGAAGGGGTTTCAGAACCACTCAGCATATCTAATCCAGATGGTGGTTTCTTATCCTCTGCACTGGTGATATTTAGGGCCGGCTAATTCTTTGTTGTGGTGACTTGTCCTGCACATTATAGGATATTGAGCAGCATCCCTATCCTCTACCCACTAGATGCCAGTAGCATCCCCTTAGTTTTAATAACCAAAAATGTCTCCAGACTTTGCCAAATGTCCTCTGGGGGGCAAAATCAGCTGTGGTTGAAAATCACTGCTATAAGCTGAGAAAGGACCCTTACACATGAATAGAAATCACCTTAATTTAAAAGGAAATTAGGACTAGGAAGAATAAATCCCAGTATTTAAACTCTGATGTTTCTCTCTTTTTCTACGCTTATTTCTTTGTAGTGACTGGCTACCAGAATCTGAAAACCCTAAATCCTTTTAGTGACTGGGGTTAAGAGCTGACACTGCACTGCACATCAGTACTAGGGCTCCAGAGACTCCAGAGGTGTGGCCAGATGTGTGAGGCAACTGGTGGCCTGGCCACAGGAACCTGAGGAACCTGATATGGTAAGAGCTGGGGGTGATCAGCTAGCAGGCTGACTAGGGGCCACCTTGATTGGATGGACTGTCTGGCGAGCCCCCTGAGGGCTAGTGATCTTGCTGGCCTAAGACAGAAGCATGGCCTTGACCTGGAAAGAGATGGCCTGGGCTGGGTATTGGTGGGCAACCTAGTCTAGGGCCTAATCCCACCAGTGGCATTGTTTTCAGGATCTGCCATTATAACTCTATAATAGCAAAGTACCTTAAATGTAGATTTCCAATTCTGGATGGATTTCTATCATGAGAATAAGTAAATACTTGTTAGTAATGAGCAGGAACCAGGAAGGAAAGTTTATTAATGGGTTCATGCAGCTAAGGAAGAAGTAGTCAGGATAAGCTAGTGCCTGAAAAAAGGCTGAGTTGGGATGAATGACAAAAGCTGTGTGCCACGATCTTGACCATCTCCTGAGGGGGAATGTGCTAGAGTCTTTGAAGGGCTGTAGTGGGATGATGTGTCAAGTAGGGGAGGGCAGGATTGGCTGTTGAACACCAGGCAATGGTTTCTTGAAAATTGTATATTCTTGGCTACATGAAAATAATAGATTTTCTATATTTGATGAATTAAGAAAGGAATGGGAAATGCTACTTATGCTTCCATTACCCTTTGCATTTCTGAGGAAAGTCAGCCCATTCAGACCCAATGGCCCAGGTGCCACAGGTAGCAAATTAGTAGCTTCTTGTAAACAAGTAACCCCAAATGAGAATAATACATTTCTTTACCATTGACTCTCTGAACAGTGGCATTATAGCTGTATTGCCACCTGCAGGGACATGGATCCCTTCCTTGGTGGCTACATATGCTACCCTGGGCTTCCTGCTATATTGACACCTCTACGGCACACAAGCAGCAAGTAATTGTGTTTATACTTGTATTTTGGGATTCTTACTCATTGCCAGATTTGGCACATCCAAATTTTAGGTAGCTGCCTGTCAACTTTCTGGGTTCATCCCTGTAGCCAAGAAAGAGAAAGCAAAGTAGAAGAGTCCCTTGAGAGGGAGGGGAGGTGGGCAACAGGGAAAGAAGCAGAAACCAGGATAAACAATCCCTTTGAGCAGTCATTTTCCTTTCGGTCTGCGGCTTTGGGAAGGGGGCAGTTTGCAGAAGAGCTTTCTCTGCAACCCATTCATGTCATTAATTATCAGTGGGTTTCTTTTAAAGGAGGATCTTTTCACCGGTTGTAAGGAAAAGGCAAAAGCAGACTAGAACACAGAAAAGAGAAATTAGGCAACTATTAAGTTTCTCAGCCTCCTAGTGACAAATGTTTTCTGAGTGCTGACTGAATAGCAATAGGACTTTGAAGCTGTTCAATTAATTACTGTTCAATTAAGACTTGCTGCTGCCATTCTTTTCCCTTCTAGCATCTCCTCTGCCAGCCTCGGCCGGTGGAGGCAGCAGCAGCATACTGCTGCCTGCAGAAGGGTCTGCATGACCAGGCTGTTTCAGGCAAATGCCAACGAAAGGAAAAATGCCTCAAATGGATAAGGCAAGGCACTGGGTTAAGGGCAGAAGCCAGGCTGATAGTAAAGGTGATGGAAACAGTCTTTATGAAAATGCTTGATCTGCTCAGATTAAAAAGCTCTCACTATGAATTCAGACCCCTTCACTCAGCTCACTAGCTGTGGCTCAGCAGCCCTCTTCTCAGAAGGGCCACAAATGCTGCTTCAGCCAGGCTTGCTACTATCATCTGGCCACATGTGCTCATACAGTGTGAGTCCAGACATTTTCTCTGTGGTTGCCTGAACTGGGCTGTGGATTCCTTCCAGACTAGCTGATAATGCAGCAGAGAATTTCGGGGTAGAAGTGGCCATTCCAGAAAAGATGAACAGCACCACAGGAAGGCCACTAAGAGAGGGGCAGAAGTGGGTTGCAGATGTGGGGGTGGGGTGGTGGAGGGGGGTGAGGGGTAGGGGGATGGGGGGGATCCTGGAAGGTAAATTTGGCTTTAATGGAAGCTCTTTTTAAAATTTCTATAATTCTTGGAAATTCCAGCTATTCTGGGGGATTCTGGATAACATTGCTTGAATTTAAGGGGAATGGTATATTGTATATTTCACCTTCTCACACAACCTCAATTACCCAGAGCAAATTTTCCTAATGATATCTAATTGAGACAGCAACATAAGCCAGGACACTCAGAAACCAGATGTCACCTGGGGGGAAGGAGAAACTTGTGGTCTTCAACTAGCTGCCAGGCTTTGGCCTGTACTCTTTATACCCCTCAAGTTTGATCTGAACTGAAATCCAACACTTAACATTTGAGCTAGACAGCAAGACTCCTAGGTGTTAAATCTTTCTGTTTGGGTGAAGCAACTGAGACACTTGTATGAAAACTCCACTGTACCTGTGAAATTGGAATTTCTGGGCCAGGTCTGTAAGTGATTCTCAGGGGACAACAGGGGTAAGGGTGACAAGTCTTGAGGTCCTCATCAGTAGTCTTCCAGTGCTATCTTTGGCTTTTAAAAATGCTCTTCCTAATGCTGAGCTGATGTCTGCCCCTTGTCCTAACCCCTTTGGCCACCAGATATATGAAGCTTGCCACTGAGGTTTCTTCTCCCCAAGTCTCTTTTTATGCCTCCAGACTACCCTATAAAGTCCTAAAATTTCCTGACCTTGTGACACCCCCCCCATTTCTAAATCTTCTCTTCTGCTTATTCCTGGGGGTTCTCTTACATGCCCTCTTACCTCCCCTTTTTTCTTGCCATGATCCCTGAAAACCTTCTTTTCATTTTGTCTTCCTCAAATCTGTTCCCACATTATTGCTGCTACCTACCCTCTGTCTGGAAAGCCTAGGTTCACCCTGGCCTTTCCAATGGCCATGGCCCCTGCTAATTTGAATCATACTCATCCTAAAATAAGCCCATAGAATAAACACACAGGCCCTGCCCACACTTGAAGCTAGGAAGGCAGCGTCCCCAGTTCTACCCTGGAATAGTTTGCATGCAGAGGGTGTCAGGGTGCCAGCTCCTCTCTGGTGTCCTGCCTTTACTGGCTGAGTGCTATCAACAGGTGACTGTGGCTCTGCACTGCAGACTCTTGGCCATGGGGGAACTAAGTCACTAGGCTGTTCACTCTGGCTTGTCTGTCTTGTGAATTAACTAGGCCCTACCACTTGGCCCAGCATAGCTATCAGGGGCTTTTGAAAAAAACCCATGAGATTTTAAAAAAGAAAACAAACACCAGTAAAAATTTGCCTTTTTATGTGTGAGAGGGAAAAAAAAGTTAAATTATAAAACAAAAGTGGGATGCTAAGTCACTTAATTTGACAGAACCAGTTTTTTTTTTTTTTTTTGAAACATTTATTTGTTTATCCCATACATTTGTGATGGAGGCAAAATTGGTTTTGGGGTATGTGCAAAAAAAAAAAAAAATCTTAGCTATTACAAGGTCCTGCAGTACATAAACAGATAATATATTATGTCTGTGGTATTAAAATGTGATGGGTGGGGGGTGCAGAGAATTAAGGGGAAAAAACATGAAGAATCTGGAGGGGGGGGAGTGATAATTGAAAAGACATTTCTGGAAAAACTGGTTTTTATCCTAACTAGCTGCAACCTGTAGGCCATTTTTCCAGGTCTAGCTTAATCAGGACACTTAAAACTGTTACCAAATAATATATTCAACACTTGTGGCCACTTAACCAATGCTCCTGTCAGGGTGCCGTGTCCTGAAGTGGCTAGCATCTCAACGCCACAGTACTGGCGCAGGATTTGTAACCTTGCTGCTTGTTTCTGCTCTGAAAGGCTTGTTCTCAGACACTAAAGGTGGGGGAGGGGGGCCCTCCACATTAAAAACACGAAATGCTGCTTGTGCTTCAGGATGGCCAGTTTTTTCTCAGTTTAGGGACAGAACTCAGTGGATTTCTGCATTCTCTAACCTGCCTCTTTTTAAACCATTTTTGCCACCAATTGAGCAGATTTGACAAAATTAACATTAGACCAACACAAACCAGATTTCTTCACAGCTGGTGCTTTTTATTTGATCAACTTTTGAAATTTTCTAGATTCCATTAATATTAAAATCACAGATAGAGTCAAATTGAGCAACTCCAGGCTTCTAAAACTAATCCACCTGCACATATATGGAGCTGAAAGGGATAACAGGAACATCTCTTTCAGCTACTTCACTTTAGAAGAAACTGAGGCAGTGAGGTGCTAGGTCTGACCTCAGGCTACTTGGCAGGACCAGGGCCAGAAGCAGCCTGGGCTATTAGGTGCCTTTTGTCTTATATCCCATTGCCCCAGTGTGGAGCATCAAGATTTAGGAAATAGAGTCATTAATGTCAAAATGCCACAGCAGGATAAGAAATCCCATCCCACATTCTGGAACATAGGGATTAAAGGTGTAATTTGAGAATCTCATCCCTTTGCTGGGCAGTTTTTTAGAGAAGGGAGCACTTGAGCTGGCATGACATCACTGGCCTCTGGAAGCCCGGTATGATTTTAATGATTTGATTTTTAATAGGTTGCCTTCCTAAGAAATATGCTTTCCCCACACCGTGGTTTCTGCTCAGTTTCCTCTATAGCTTCTCTCTTCTTGAAGAGCAGTGATAATACTGTTAAATTAAGTAAAATCCATGCAGATTATTTTTTTAAAAACCAAAACATTCTTACCAAGTCTGAAGTTTCAGCTTTCTTCATTAAACTTTTATCGCAGCTGCTAAAAATGAAGGCTAAAGAGTAAAGGGCTGTAAGCAATTCCAGGGTACAAAAGCTTCTAGTGCATTACAGAAACATCTTAAAACAATTCTAAACTTTAAAATTTCTAATTCTTGAATTCTGATAAACATAGAGTAAAAAGTTTTGTTTGCAAAACTTTAGATGTAAACCTATGTATGTTAGGTTATTGACATCACACAATATTTGAACATTGCTACATAATTTTCCAATTCAAGAAATTCATTTACAAGAGTACCTTTGACCACCACCACCCCCCACACCCCCGGCCAAAAGCAAATTTCCATTAAGCAAATGGTGAATGTAGTAAAAGAAGAATTTTAAACTATTTGGTATACCATCATGCTTAACTAGCTTTATTTTCTTCCTTCTCCTCCTCCTGTCTCTGCATTTGAAATGTTATAACTCTAACATGATTAACTCTAAGGTTTCCTTTTTTGAGAGCATATTCTCACTCAACAGACCCACCTAAGTAAAAAAGGACAAGTGAGCCCATTCAAATGCTAACCTCAGCTTAGCAGGGTTAGACAAAGGGCTAGTTTGGAAGGTTAGTGAGTTGGGAATGCTTGGAGAACTTGCTAGAAATGTCTCTGGAAAAGGAAGGCAGCTGAACACTAGTGTCTTAGGCAGAAAGGTTTGAAGAGTACATATAGCAAAATCCCCTCCTCAGGATGGGTCATGGGTGCTTTCCTGCATGTTTAGTTTTTCTCAGTTGCTTTGTATGGACCCCCTCATGGCTTTTCCACCCTGGAATCAGGCGGGCTGAAAGAGGGAAGTTGGGGGAGGGGAACTGAATGGGGGAGGGTTGTGTGCCTGTGGGTAACAGGTTTTCACAATTGGGCTGTAATGGTATATCCTCTACTTTGACTCAGAGGCAGTATGTGGAAGACAGTGTCTGAAAGACAGCAAACTATTTGTGTGTTCCTGGATTGGGGACCCTCCCCCCCTAAATATATGAGCCTGGTGCGTTGCTCACAGTTAAGGAAGCCAGCCTCCCTGTGTCTGCCTTCTATTTAAAAAACAGCAAGACCAGTGTGAGGTGTGGGCTAGGCACCCTAAGACTTTTTAAAACTTGTTTATTCATCCCGCAACAAGGCAACATGCTAATTTCTTTAATGAAAAACCATTTGGGAAAACCAGTCCCCCAGACTACCCAGCCTGTAAAGATAGCTTCCACACGGTAAAGCACACCAAAAAAAATTTAACAAAACCTCTGGCTTCTCTCGCCTGTTCCCTAGAGACCTCTTTTGCTTGGTGAACTCAGGCTACTAAGACATTACCAAAGGAAAAACAATGCCTAATGTCACAAAAATAAACACACCATCATTGTTTGCATTAAGTAGCAATTTCAGTTTTAGGGGCGCTTCATTCCACTTAGCAATTTCACGATTGCAAGCTAAGAGCAGGGCACGACTGGCCCCCAGATTTCCGACGTGCTGCCAAGGCTAGACCCCTTGCTAACAAATTGCCTTCACCCTATTTACTAGCGAAGACCACAAAGGCATCCAACCGTCGCATAACTAAGTTCTGGAGCACTGCAGCGCCTTTCCTACGGAATAGATCCGGGAAGGAAGACCGTTTCTTAAAGTGTTTTCCTTCTAGCACTATCCTTTTCTTAGAAGTTTAAGAACCCGACAGTCTTTCAGTTCAAGCCATCAAAATGCTTTACTTTTCCCCCAAATCATTCTCAGCAGTGTAACTCAAGCCGGCGCAAAAAACGAGACCAGCACGCACCAAAAAAAAAAAAAAAAGGAAAACAAAAAGATCAATTTCCAAGTCGAGTGAGATTTCGTAAATACATTTCACTTATTAGGTTTTTCCCCCAGGCTTGGCGCTGAGAGCTACCAAATTGCTGCGTTTTTATGCTGGGTCACCAGGGCAGTTTCCCCTCCAGGTTACAGATTCCAAACTTGGCTCCACCCGAGCTGCAAATGGCCGGAGCACGCTGCCTCCCCTCCCGGAGGCTACTGAAGCCGCCGCCGGCCCCTGCCCCCTCTCGACCGGTTGCCCAAGGACTGGCGCCCGAACCAACACCTTTCCCCAGCTCGGCGTGCACTCGTCGAGGACACACTGTACGGTGTCGGTGTCCCCATGATAGACGCGAACCCCTTCTCCAGCCCATTCCTTGTTCCTCTTTACCTTTATGCTTGCGACCACCTCGAGGGCCTCTTAATCTCTCTCTCCTGCCCCCAGGGCCTCGCACAAACAGCCCAGGACCTCTCCAGCCAAGCTGATGCAGCCCCGCCCGCCGCCTGACCAGCTGCGCCAGAAGGTTGGTAATGCCCGACGTGACCAAACCTTCGCCGCCAACCCTGGTAGCCCGTAGGGCTACCCCCGGAGACTCAAATACCTCCCTTGCGTGCCCTCCAAGTACCGGAGACTCCAGGGAAACCGCCGGCGCGCTACAGGAGGTTGGCTCTGGGGTGCGCGGACAGGTGCGCACGCTCTCTGCGGCAGTCTCTGGCCCCACGAGCGCCCGGAGACGGGCGGTGGAGGCAAAGACTGACGCGGGGCAGCGGGAGGCACTGGCGCCAAGATCCCAGGGCTCCAAATTGGCAGCGCCGGGACCTGGGCTCCAGGCTCTGAGCCGCGTAAACGCAGCGCGCCCGTGCGACTTCCCTCCGGAGCCTGGAGTCTCCGGAGTTCTTGCCCAATCCCATTCAGATTACTTTCCGCACATTGCAACAGCGCAGCTGCTCTTAAATCGTGAAAGTTGGTGCGCGCACCTCCGAACCATATTTCGGGCGGCTGCCAAAGCCAACTCGTTTGACACTAGTCTTTCTAGGAGAAAAAAGAAACACCTAAAACAAGTGACTTACCAGTGCTGTTTTGGTGCGCAGCTAGAAATCTGGAGTGCTGTCCGGATTCGCTCGCGCGTCCGGGGCACCAGCCCGGAGACCTCAGGTTGTCTCCAGCGGGACGCAAGCGCCCCGCAGTCCGGATTCGCTCGCGCGTCCTGGGCACCAGCCCGGAGACCTCAGGTTGTCTCCAGCGGGACGCAAGGAGCGCCCCGCTGTCCGGATTCGCTCGCGCGTCCGGGGCACCAGCCCAGAGACCTCAGGTTGTCTCCAGCGGGACGCAAGGAGCGCCCCGCTGTCCGGATTCGCTCGCGCGTCCCGGGCACCAGCCCGGAGACCTCAGGTTGTCTCCAGCGGGACGCAAGGAGCGCCCCGCTGTCCGGATTCGCTCGCGCGTCCCGGGCACCAGCCCCGAGACCTCAGGTTGTCTCCAGCGGGACGCAAGGAGCGCCCCGCCGTCCAACAAGCCTTTGGCCACCGGGGTAGCGGCGTCCTGGGGAGATTTGGGGAGCCCTCTCCACCTCACCCTGACCCCCGATCCCGGGCTGGCTAGCTGAGCCCGCTCTCTTCCCACCTTGCTCTTTTACCCTTTCTTTCCTTCTTCCTCCCTTCTTTCCACCGCCCCCTGACCCCCAGAGTTTAACGGTGGCAAACTAACCTGGACCCATGAAAACAAGGAGAATCTGGACGGAGTCCTCCATTAGTGACGCCGAATGGGGATGGGTCCCCTTTTGGAAGGGGACTCCGGGGGAGTCGGGTCGCGGCGGGTGGACTTCTTCGGCTTGCAGCGGCGCTGCTGCTTCTTCTCCTTCTTGGTCTCCTCAGACTCTTCGGGGTTCCTCGGATCCTCGTTCTTGGGCTCTGGCTCGGGCTCCTCCCCCTCCCTGGGGCTCTGGGGCTCCTGAGTGCTGGGCGGCGCTCGACTTGGGGAGGCGTCGGGGCTTCGCAACTTCAGAGCGTACAGACGCTGGGTGAAAGATTGAGTGGAGGTGGACTGCTCGGGCACCACGGGGCCGCGGTCGTCTTCCGGCTCGGTCTCGGGCTCAGTGGTGGGAGCGGAATCAGACTCGGTGTCAAAGTCGGAGTCGAAGTCGTTCTCGAAGTCGGTATCGGACTCGATCTCGTACTCGAAGTCGTCCACGTACTCTGGGCACTCAGGGAGGGACAGGTCAAGGTCTGCCTCCTCGAGCTCGTAGTCAGATTCGGACTCAGGGGTCTCGGGGAATACCGGGGCGTCGGAGCGGTGGTGGGCGTTAAGGAAGCTCCGGCGCTGTTGGGCAGCCGCGCGCTGCTGCTGGGCGCGGGCGTTGGAGGCGGCAAGGGCGCGGAGGAGCGCGATGGAGCAGGAGAGCCAGAGGAGCGCGGCGGCTGTCCGGCGGCCTATGGGCGGGCACAAGTCGTAGTAATTTTGGCGAGCTCGGCGCCACTGCTGAGCCCGGGACCTCCGATCCATCCTCTTAGGCGCACACGGAGAAGCCGACCTGCCCTCTGGCTCTGCAGAGAGCGGCCCCGATGCGCATTGGCTTCTGGAGCCGGAAAAGGTGCACCTTATGAGGTAAGAAGCTGGGTCCAGAGGTCCCAGCCCCACCTCGGCACGAGGAGAAAAAGGGAAGCAGCTACCTTCCTGACCACTTAAGAACTTTCTAAAGCTCCGCGCCTCTGCTTGCCTCTGAGCAAAAAGAAGGAATGGGAAAGGGGAGAAAAAGTCTATCTCCTCCGGGGCTCCTCTCGGTAAGTCTCAGACTCTGCAGTCTAAGACTCGGGAGAGGTGCCTCCGCTGGTCCTCTCGCCTGGGAGAGGAAAGAGGAGACTGAGGCGAGGAGAGCCGGGGCGGTGAGGTTCGGTGAAGTTGCGCGCCCGGACTTCTGCCGGGCATGTGCAGTAGCGAGGTGGGGGCCACCTCCCCGCGAGCTGCGCGGTGGCGCCGAGCCTGTGGCGCAGACCCTAGTGGGCCGGCAGGTGGCAGGAGGGGACCTTGTTTGAAACGATTTGGGCGAAAAGACGGTCGGGGGTTCTTGGTGGGTGCCAACGAGCAAGCAAGAGAGCTAGCCACAGGTTAGAGTACTTGGACAACTGGGCATGGGTTGCCCATGGAGTCGTGCCCGTTCCCAGCATCTGCAGGGTTACTGATGGAATGGACACAGCCCCAGAGCAGCCGAAAACTAGTCTTCAATATTGCAGATATCCAGGGGAATGAGGGTCTGATACATGAGTATTGATGATCTAGCTAAGGGCATTTTCAGGGGCTTAATAGTTTGAGGGTGGTAACCTCAGGTAATCATTAATCATGAAACCACCTTTAGCAGATCTGTTATAGTGACTGTAATTAGAGAATTTTCAAAAAAAAAATAGATGCCCAGTGCAGTCTGAATTGGCTAAATAAGTATATTCCTTAAGAAGGGCCCCCACAGTCAAGGCAATAGTTTGCAAGTCTGCAAACCCACGGCGGACCGTCTTGAGCTCTCTCTAGCCGAGAACTCTTGCTGGAAGACAGACCGGAGCTGAGAGCATTGGTAAAGGTAAGGATTTCCTGCACTGTCAGTCCTGCTCCTGTGAGGCTATTCAGTTATCACTGAATCCTCACTAGATGTCCCTTTACCGCTGTTTGTTAGCTAGGTTTTTAACAAAGGTAATTCTTTCAGCAAATATTCATTGAGTGCCTAGCACATGC
The DNA here is from genome assembly GCA_963574435.1 of Cheirogaleus major. Lineage (NCBI taxonomy): Eukaryota > Metazoa > Chordata > Mammalia > Primates > Cheirogaleidae > Cheirogaleus > Cheirogaleus major. Next base: position 9,727 of record CAUYPO010039959.1, on the reverse strand, counting down.
CGAGCTCTGTTCTAGGTGCTGAAGGTGAACAAAAGAGAAAATCTTGCATTAAGCAAAGGATATTTCAGATTAGTCTGCTGTTAATCAAAACGTTAAATCAGTCAGAATCCCTCCTTATCCACCAACATTGTTTAATACAGCTAGAATTCCATGTGAGGAAACAACTGGATCAGCTCGAGCCGCGGTGCTAGGGGGCGGCCAGACACCGCTGGATCATGCTGTGAGCTCCGCAAAGGCTAAAGAACTGGAGTGAATTAGTACCACTCTTTCTCGGCCCTGGAAAATCAAATGAGCTCCACAGCCTACAGGAGGGGATCCCTACAGTGGAAAGCTCTTGAGTTCCATCTGTAACCTGCTTCTTTCAGGGTATGTATGTCTTCTGTCTTGCCCTCCCTGTTGAATATGGTGCCTCTTTCAGGGCACATTGTGGAACAAGTCAGGAATATGCAGGTGCTGCTAAATGTCCTTTCAATGGAAGGACTAATGCCAGCTGTCAGCAAAAAGGTAGATTATGATTCTTTTAATTTGTGCATGTGAGAAGGTACTTCGTTTTTCAGATGGAGTGCTTTATGCCTGTAATGGAGATGGCAGCTCAAAGGCAGTACAGCTCAGAGCAAAGCTGTCTTCCTGAAATCCATGGAATTGTCAACAAGGTTGCCTCACTTGGGACATATGTCATGGGCTTGGTTCTTTTCTCCTTCTTGAGTCAGTATGAGGGGACTTAAAGAAGAGGGGCTACCTCTGGGTGATCTAGCGGGAGTTTCTTCCTGTATTTTTTCCTGGTGGCTGAAGGTCAGTCATGCACCCACAGCCATTCCTCACCATGGTGGAACTTCTTACACCTTCCTCACCATGCTTGCATTAAAGCTGCCAAATGCAAAGGTCAGACCTCAGTATGTGTCTAGCAACTGCTTTTGATGTGTTGAGGTTTTTATTTCTGTGTCTTGCCTATGTCTATCTTGCATCTCATGTTCTGTGAGTTAGTTTGTAGCATTAAAATACTGATTGGTGTAATAAAGTGGGATTGATTTGGCAAACCCCATAAAAAGACAAGTGTCTGTATTCCAGTTGTGCTCTGCTCTAACACTTGCCAGAGAAACTGAAAGGGTTTTACTATCACAAGTGCCTGCATAGCTCTAAGCATTTTGTAGATATTATTATGGGACACTGGACACAGGGGCTTTTGGAGCTGTATATTTCAAATCCTGACCTCCACCTCTCAGTCCTGACAAATGGGACATTTCTAAGTGGTCTGCCCACATTGACCCACCTGCTTTATTTCTTTTAACTAGTACAACTCCACTGACAGTATATGAAACATAAAGACATCGTTCAAGCTGATTGCAGGGCACATTGCGGGGGAAAAAATCAGGAATATGTGGGTGCTGGTAAATACCCTTTCAATGGAAACTAATGCCAGCTGTCAGCAACGAGGTGGATTATGATTCTTTCACGTACATAAGAAAGTACTTCGTTTTTCAGATGGAGTGCTTTATGCCTATAATGGAGATGGCAGCCCAGAGCTGATTCACTAATATAGATACACGGAGATTGCCTGCATTATTAAAAAATGTGCATTATATAATACATATTTTTGGACTAGATTCTACATTAGCAATGTGCTTTCTTTGCAAGATGCATTTTAATCAACAAATGAACATTTAACAAAACACTGCATTTTCTAGCCCCAGTCCTGTTTAGTTACAAATACATTTCAGTGTATATTCAGCATAGGCTCTGGGAGGAAGGAGCAGGGCACTGCACTGAAATACTGTTCCATCTTGCACTTAGTGCCGAGGTTGAGCAAATGGAGCTGTGCAGAAGATGCTCTTTAAAATGCATTACGTGCATGCTTTAAAAAGTGCTTGCTGCAGAGTGAATTTCAAAAAGGAGCAAGTGGGTGATGAACGACCTCAGTTGTTACCAGGCTAAGGAACAAGGGGCTCTCTCTGTCTGCCGGTAAATAAAGCGTGGACATATATCACCTTTGGGGCTCTGCTGGAGGGAGGCTCCTAAACCAGTTGGACAGGAAAGCACAGTTCCCAGCTCATTACAGTATCATACAATAAAGTTCTTATTTAGATGAATTGTGAAGAATATTGTCTTCAGCCCCTTAAAGGTTTATCATGTGGAAGAGGCTTTAAGATTTATTTTATGTGGCTCCAGAGGACAAAATTTAGAACCTATGGATGGTAGTTACAACAGACAGCCTTCAGCCCAGCATAAGGAAGAATAATCCAACAATTAGGGCTCTGGAATGGAATGGACTGTCAGGAGGTTGTTGGCTCTTTGTCAGAAGCAGTGTGAAATCAAAGGACAGATGACCACATATTGGAGATGTTTTCCATGGTGCTCATGAGCTGTATAGAGTTGGAACTTGATGCCCACCATAGTCTTTTCAACTCAGCTTCTGATTCCATTAAAGGCCTCTGGAGGCTGTGGGTGAGGGGTTTGGGGGCTCTATTGGTGGACACAATCTTGCCACTGGAAGGAATGTTTGGGTGGCAGTTTTAAGACATGGGCGAACAGCTGTGTGTGGATGGAGCCTGTCGTGCAGCTTTCCTAACTGAGGCAGGGCTCTGAGGCTCTTTGCTCCATAACTCACTTGTTGAAGCAAAGAAATTAGTCAAGTCCATCTACTAATTACATTGGTCCCCTTTGCCTCCCCTCCTGGAACTGTCTCAGAAATAACAAATGAAATTGGCTATTTAGCAATCATGAATTGAGTCACTTCTATGACCAAGACACTATTCTGGGCATTGTGGAGAGATCAAGTAATTGAGGATGCGTAATTCCTGCCATCCAGCAACATGCATATCAACGTGAAATGCCCCCAGATATTAAAAAACAGACAGCCAACAGTGGCAGAATAAGAAATTCTATACCAGAGAGATAGACAAGGGAGGGAAGTTGAGTAACTGATTAGAATCAGAGGTAGAGTTCATCCTGCTGGTCTTCTGAAAGAGGTGGGTTTTTACCTGGTCCAACTTTGAGATTTTCTTTTGATTTTTAAAAGCCCAAGAGAGAATTGCTTTCAATCCACCTGTTCCTACTCATGTGCCCACCGTGTGCAAAGCCATGTGCTTTTCTCTCTCAGGGAGACAGAGATGAATCATAGGAGTTCTCAGAAGGCTTGGAGGCTGTTGTCCTGGTTTCCCTAGACATCAACACATTTTCCAAGATGAGACTCAAGATAATGGATTGATTGGTTCTGCTCTGCCTAGAGAGTGGGTATCATCACTCTTGAACATATTTTTTGGACAGTCATTGGAAAGGATTATTTTGGGAGATGGAGAGCTTTTCAAACTTCTCTTTGGATAGAAATGAATTCAGGGAGTTTGACTCGCCCCCCACTCCTCACTGTGGCAGTCAGCCAGAAAGGCTCAGCCCCACTGAGAATTTGGCATTGGCCCCTCCCATGTTTCCCCAAAGATGACTGGACATGTATACAAAAGCATTTGGCTCATTTCTCTGGGGTGCTATTTTGCTGTTATTTAGTCTGCACTGATATCAATGGACTCTCACCAGTAGAAATGGTGACAACCCCGAACTCCTGATTTTATGATTTTGGGGGAACACCATCTAGAGCTAAAATTAAACAATAGGATAAAATAGTCATCTTTTTGACATGACGGGATTCTGTCCAGGCCATTGTTGGTATTACAATGCTATGTTTGTGCCCTTTGTTTTTGAAGGTAGGTGGGATCAGAAACAAGCCATATTCCTGCGTACAGAGATCGGTAGGAGTTGTCTCCTCAGGAGCTGCCTTGCTCTTCACTTTGTGCTCTGTTGAGGTTCTCCCACAGACATAGCACCTGTCTCCCTCCCTCCTTACTTCTGCCTCAGGAGGAGCAATTTCTATGCTCCTGATCCAACAGAAAGTGTCTAGGAGCCCCCCCACTCAAGCAAAACATCGGCTTCAGGTTACAGGTCTTTCTTGGACATGGTGCCTTGCTTTCTTTGCTTTGGCCCTGGAGCTTAGCTTTCTTGTGGTCCCTGGCTCAGCCCCTGGACTCTGACCATTTGCCTTGCCTTGTCCTGGTTCTGTCTGTCTGTCTGCCTAGTCCCAACTTATACTAAGTTTGTCTGGTTCTTTCCCATGGCCAACTGAGATTTCAGTGTCTCAAGATGTGCCCAGCCCAGGCGATTATGGCCTCAGATGTCCACCTCTGCCTTGCACATCAGCCTCTCTGTCTGGAGCTGGTGGGTTGTGGATGAAAACACTGCTGATTGCAAAGGACCACTCAACTGTCGGGAACGTTCTCTGCTCATGGCTTTGTCTTTTGTCCAGCTCTCCCGGACATCCCACTTCCCCCGAGCCACCAGCACTGACAGAGAGCCTCAAAGTTGTTTTCATCTCATCTGCTGAGGATCTGACTCACCCCTTCAGTCTTGGGGGAGGGAGGGAGGGAGCGAGCCAGCCAGCCAGCCAGCATCAAGCCCAGAGGGGAGAAACCCTTAGCGGTGTCATGGTTCAGGAACACGCTCATAGAAATCCTTTCAGCTCAAGCTCTTCAAAATATGATTAGACCAATTTTACATGTCTAGTCACTGAGGCTCCGGTAGATTGGAACTATTTCTATATGTGCAAAGTGAAGTGGAGAATTGAGGCAATTATCTTCAGGCAAATGAATCTGGGCTCTGTAATCAGTCCATCCTGATAAGGGGGGGCAGGAATCGGCCTCCTTCACTGTAGCATTGCTTTGTGCTAAAGAGAATCCTAAAGTATTTGTTTGTTATTTTCACTTGGCTTTGTTTTTACTAAAGGCAATCTGGTGAGGATTAGTCCTGCTCCATGCAGGTGTTAGGGTATGTGGCTCTCTTGGGTCTCAGAACACTGTCAACCAGGCAGGTGTGGTGATTGATCTGGATCGGTTTCTAATCAGATCAGTTCCCAAGCAAGATGCGTTTCAGCTGACCTGCCGTTTGCTTCCTCCCGGTGGATCTTTGATTTCCACTTCAGTCTTTTCTTTCCACCCCTTCTCTCCTTGTGGGTAGATGATTTGCACCTCCAATGCTAGGATGATATGATTCCTAATAGGGCCATGATTAGCATATGTTGTACATGAGAAAACATCATGAAACTAGGACAATTAAAGGACTTGGCTTATCAAAATCAGAAATGAGAATGCATTGTAGGTTGCTGATGACTTCTAGATCCTCCTTCTCCCCTCCATTGTTTTGATTAAACATTGTAAATTGAGTCTTTCCCTTTGTGGGTCTAGAAATTCTCACATGAGGCAACCATCATTTCCCTCCCAGCCCTTCAACAAGGAGGGAGGAAGGAGAATCAAGAGTAGATTTTTGGTTTGAGACAAGGGAATGTTTCTAATCAGATCTTGGGCTGTGAGCAATAATCTGTATTTAGGAAGCCAGTGGCCCACAAGAAAGCACCTACTACGTGGTGCCTACTGGGTGCTGTGAGAGATGATGGTTCAGGGCCCATGGGAAGGAGCCTGAATGGAGATGCAGGTGATTCAAGGCAGCCTAGCTGACACACTCACACTGGTAATTAGAGCACAATGGGAATTTATCTGCTTAATTGTGCATTTGACTATAAGTACTCCAGGAGTGAGGTAGTGTGTGGGGCTTGAGGTGAACCTTGGAAAACATAGGCATTAGAAAGGTTTGTTTTACACTGTCAAGAAATGGTCGTCTTATCATTTTGAAAATTTCTGCTGTTGCTCAGTTGGTTAAGAAAACAAAAACAAAAGCTTCCTGTCCACAATTGAGATAAGGTTTTAAAAGATATCTCTCTGTCCTCAGAGTATTGTGGCATCCTGTGTGTTCTATAGTTATCTCTAGCTGGTTCATTCCTTCTCAGTTGGTTAAACTGTGGCATCTTTCCCCAGTGTCTTACTGTGGTTGGTCCACAGCCTTAACAATCATTGTTTTATACTATATTTTAAGATCTGCTGGGTCAAGTGCCTTCTTACTGCGTATTATCTCAGGATTCTCTGATAGTTTTGCCTGTTTATTTTTCTATATGAATTTAAAAACCATTTTTATCAAGTTCTATAATGACTTTGGTGATATTTGGACTAGAACTGCATTCAATCTATAAATTAAGTTGGGAAATATTATCTTTTCTGCATTTAGTCTTAAGCCAGAAGTATGGCCTCTCTCTTCATTTATTCAAGTCTCTATTTCTCCCATTAAGGATTTGTGTTTTCTTTATATAATTTTAATTGTATAAAATTGTACAAACTCTATATTGTATGTGGAATTTGATATGCGAATATATATCATTTCCCAAGTATTTGATACTTTTGTTGCATTGTAAGTGGGTTCTCTTTTTCATTACATTTTCAGGCTGTTTATTATGTGTTTATAGGAATGATATTGAATTTTGTACATTTGTCTTATCTTCTCCTACTTTTAGAATTGGTTTGTTTATGAGACAACCAGCAATCTGCTCAAGCAGTCAGTGAAGGTTTCTAAAGGATTTGGTAGAGAGATTCCTTCGTGGGGGAGAGTTGAACTAAGTGATTACCAAATGCTGGTCCACAGTAAATGGAGAAAAATAAGGATGATGCAGCAGGTTTTTCATCAGCTAAATTTATTCAGGGAAGGGACTATCTTGATATTAAGGCTATATAAGCTTCCTGCCTTTTGGTATTTTGATGTCATTTCTTTTTAAAACAATAGGTGATAATTAGGATTTTTTGTTTTCAGATTTTAGAGATTCAGAAATGCTTACAAAAAATAGATAAATAAAACTGTTTGAATTCTTCCCCTCAAAAGATTTTAGAAGTTATTTTTAAAAATTTGTTTTTATTTAGTTTCTTTTCAGTGACTTAGCAGATTAAAAACTAAAAGTCAGTTGGCAACCCATATCAGCACCACACATTTCTTTTTAAAAAAATTTGTATAAATTTATGAGGTATAGTACAGTTTGTTAACACACATGGATTGTACACTGGTCAAGCACTGTAGGGTGTCCATCACCTGAGTTACATACATTGTACCCACTAAGTAATTTCTCATCATCCACCCCCTTCCGCTCTCTCACCCTTCTGAGTCTCCATTGTCCACTGTGTTGCTCTCTACATCCATATGTGTACTTTTTTAGCACACACTTACAAGAGAAAACATGCGATATTTGACTTTCTGTGTCTGGCTTGTTTCACTTAAGATAAAGACCATTGTGTCCATGTTGCTGCAAAAGACATGATTTCATTCTTTTATTGTGTGTATATAGCTCATTTTTTTAATCCAGTCAGCTGTTGATGGACACTGAGTTCCATTCCATATCTTTGCTATTGTGAATAGTGCTGTAATAAACGTATGAGTGCAGGCATGTTTTTGATTTTTAGTTTTCTTTTCGTTGTCCTTATCTGGTTTTGGTATCAGGGTGATATTGATTTCATAGAATCAGTCAAGGAGCATTTATCAAGTCTAGGAGTCATTTGGTAGAGTCTTTAGGGTTTTCTAGATATAAAATCATATCATCGGTGAACAGAGGTAATTTGACTTTCTCTTTCCCAATTTGGATGCCTTTTATTTCTTTCTCTTGCCTGATTGCTCTGGTGAGGACTTCCAGTGCTACTGTGCTGAGGAGGAGTGGTGAAAGTGGGCATGTCCTTGTCTTGTTCCAGTTCTTAAAGGGAATGCTTTCAACTTTTCCCTGTCAAGTATGATGTTGGCTGTGAGTTTGTTGTGTGTGGCTATTACTGTTTTGAGGTATCTGTGCCGAGTTTGTTGAGAGCTTTTATCATGAAGGATCCTGAATTTTATCAAATGCTTTTTCTTTGTCTGTTGAGATGGTCATATGGTTTTGTCTTTAATTCTGTTTGTGTGATGAATCACATTTATTGATTTGTGTATGTTGAACCATCCTCCATCTCTCGTATGAAACCCACTTGATCGTGTATTCTCTTTTTGATGTACTGTGTTGGATTCAATTTGCTGGTATTTTGTTGAGGATTTTTGTGTCTGTGTTTATCAGGGTTATTGGTCTGTCGTTTTCATGCAGGTATCTTTTTGATATATTGATTTCTTTTCCTTTGGATAGATACCCAATAGTAAGATTGCTGGATCAAAAGGTAGTTGTATTTTTAGTTCTTTGAGAAATCTCCATGCTGTTTTCCATAGATGCTGTAGCAATTTACATTCCTACCAGCAGTGTATAAGAGTTCCCTTTTCTCCTCATCCTTACCAACATCTGTTATTTTTTTTTAAATGATAGCCATTCTGACTGGGATAAGATGATAGTACCACACATTTCTTTTGAAATATTAGCATTGTCTGAAATCTCAAAGTCTCCAATTCAGTGTCTTCTTGGGCTTTACAGGTTGGGTATTTGGTAAATGTGGGCTTCTTTATTTCAAAAATAATTTTTAGTCTATTCTTTTGAGTTCTTCTAGTTATGTCATTTAGTTAGATTGATGATTTTATTACTTCTTTATTTTTATCTAATTTCATCTTTCATTTGTGCCCTACTGTGTTCTCTAAAAGTTAAGTGAGAAAGAAGAATCTTTAATACTTTACTGAATGAGAGGGGTGGAGTGGAGGCATCCTTGTTTTACTTCATTTTCTGCAGGAATTTTCTCTGTCTTTTCTCTGACAGTATTTGGGTGGGATTTACAAGGAAACAAGATGGTATCCTGTGAGAGGGACTCAGCAAAAGGGCTAGAGGTGAAAGGCTAGAAGTCAGATTTGGGACAAGATAGGCCCTGATGCAAATTTTGCCTCCCTCTGCTTCATATCTGACCATTGATGTTACTTGGTGACAATGATGGTGATGTGATAGTGGCAATGGTGGCAGCAGTGGTGATGGTAGCAACAGTGTTGCTGATGGTGGTGTGGTGGTGATAGTGGTGATAGTGATGATGGTGGTAGTGGTGATAGCAGTGGTACTGATAGTGGTGGTGATGATGGTGATGGTAGTAGTGGTGGTGATGGTGATAATAGTGATAGTGGTGGTGATGGTGGTGGTAGTGATGGTGGTGGTGGTGGTAATTGTGGTGGTAGTGATGGTGGTGGTGATGGTGGTGGTGGTGGTGGTGATGGTAGTGATAGTGGTGGTGGTGGTGGTAATGGTGGTGGTAGTGATAGTGATGGTGGTGGTGGTGATGGTGGTGGTGGTGGTGATGGTGGTGGTAGTGATAGTGGTGGTGATAGTGGTGGTATAGGTAGTGGTGGTGGTGGTAGTGGTGGTGATGGTGGTGGTAGTGATAGTGGTGGTGATAGTGGTGGTAGTGGTAGTGGTGGTGGTGATGGTGGTGGTGGTGATGGTGGTGGGTGTGATAGTGGTGGTGATGGTGGTGGTAGTGATAGTGGTGGTGGTAGTGATAGTGGTGGTGGTGGTAGTGATAGTGGTGGTGATGGTGTTGGTGGTGGTGGTAGTGATAGTGGTGTTGGTGGTGGTGATAGTGATGGTGGTGGTGGTGGTGGTGGTGATAGTGGTGTTGGTGGTGGTGATAGTGATGGTGGTGGTGATGGTGGTGGTGATGGTGGTGGTGATAGTGGTGGTGGTGGTGGTGACAGTGATGGTGGTGATGGTGGTGGTGGTGGTGGTGGTGGTGATAGTGATGGTGATGGTGGTGGTGATAGTGATGGTGGTGGTGATGGTGGTGGTGTTAGTGTTGGTGGTGGTGGTGACAGTGTTGGTGGTGGTGATGGTGGTGTTGATTGTGATGGTGGTGGTGGTGTTTGTCATTGTGATGGTGGTGGTGGTGACTGTGATGGTGATGTTGGTGGTGGTGGTGGTGGTGATAGTGATGGT
>CAUYPO010039958.1:0-25260 GCA_963574435.1 Cheirogaleus major | reverse complement strand
TATATATATATATATCTGGTTGGTCAATTAATTTCTATTTTTAGTAGAGACGGGGTCTCAATCTTGCTCAGCCTGGTTTCGAACTCCTGATCTCGAGCGATCCGCCCACCTCGGCCTCCCAGAGCGCTAGGATTACAGGCGTGAGCCACCGCGCCTGGCTGAGAATTTCTTGATATGAGTTTTCCATGTCTCCTCATTTAATATTCATATTATTTTTATGTTAGTTTATTTTCTTATGAATTTTCTTATACAATTTTTATAAAACATTATTTCTTATTTGAAAGATGATTTGCATAAAGTACAAATCATAATACTAAGTACATTTAGATACATGTAATTTCTAGCAAAGTTGGGTAAAACCGAGAGCTCCAACATCGAACACACTTGATTTTTACCCTGTCAATTTATGTGTTCTGTGACCTACTGCAAATTACTGCACCTTTCCCAGACACAATTTCCCCGGTAAACTGGAACAACAGTATCAATCTCATCGAGTTGTTGTGAGAATTAAAGGAGGTTATGTGGTAATAGTTTTCATAGCAATTACCATTTTTATTCCTCCTATCTAGAGAAAGATTCAGTTCAAAGAATTCTTATAGCTGAGTAGAATCCAATATGAACCCTCTGATATTTTTGCTATATTTGTTGTTATTTTAGAGTACATAAATTCTTTTTCTGGAGATATATTTAATTAAACACACCAACCAGACACTAACCAAACTACACTTAAAAAGTTATTTATCATACATTTTAAATTTAAACTTGCTCCCATATATATGTTTTAGTGCTATTCTATTCATAGGGTTGATGGCATCTATTTTTATGCTATTTTCCCTGCAATATTAAGAATTCGTACCAAGTCGTAAATCTACAGTACTTCATAAAGTAAGTGACTGTCAAAATAATCCAGGAAATCTAGAACAAATGAAAGAGTAAATCCATCCACTCCCAAGAAATTTAAACCATTTAGAAACAGATGTTTTATATTAATTGTTTTTCTGGAGGTAAAATTAAGTCATGCTGAATGTAAAAACTTTATTTTATGTTGGTTGATAGTGGCTCAAGTTATGTGAGTTCTGAGAATTTATCATAAGAAAGTGGGGGGGGGGGAAGCAGTTGATTAAAACACAAAGAGATAGGGACCAGAGTGTATCTACTAATTATTTTCTAGCAGCTTGCTAACCTCTGTAAAACTTTCTTCTCATTGATACATTTGGTAAATCTAAAATAAAGTATTCTACTGACAAAAAATTTCTTGGTATTAAGTTACTTTGGTGAGCAAATCATAAAATCTTTCAGTTGGCAACTTCTCAGTTTAGAAGAGACTCTACAACACCAGAGACTCTAAACTCTTAGTTATGGATTTAGGAAAAGAGCTATGTTGGCTCCACCAGCAATACAGTAATGAGGTGAGACTAGGTGTAGTTAAAAGCAATAACTTTAAAAAAAAACAAGTTACTTAATAACATCTATGCATTAAACATAAATGTATAGAGTATAACATACTTCACTGATGCTCCATATGGAGTACCAAGCTTGGGAGCTGGCTCTCGATGAGTTTACAGACAGACAAAGCTTTCTTCATATTGATGCTTTTCATATATATGCAAAAAAAGATATTTCACTGCCAATATTTTTTATTGAACTTGCTCTGGTTGGCAAATCATACTATCTCTGTTAGCGGTGAATTCTCAGTTCAGATGAGAATATTTTCCCTGGTTAACCTTCACATTTTACAGGGATTTCTATTCTAATCAAGATCGGAAATGTACAGACAAGTGAAAACACAATTCCATCTCAGTGTGAAAGATGACACCTGGAATAAAACTGGGCACACAACCTTGGGAAATCTGTACAGACTTAGGCGAAAAGATCAAATTATCGAGGTGAAGGAAGAAAGTGAGTGTATCTGACTGAGCTCAGGAAATCCAGCTGCACTGAGAGCAACTCACCACAGGAGCCTGGAGTGCAGGGAAGAAGAATTGGCAGCAGAGGTGGACCAGAAGCAAATCACTGAGAACTTTGTATTCAGCTCAAGGAGTTTAGATTTTATGATGAGGGCACTGGAGGGCCACTGAAGGGTTTTACCCAGGGAGTAAATAAGGGCTGCTTGAGTAGTTGAACTGAAGTCAAGTGTTTTTCTTTTGGTATTTCCATTTACAATAGATATTAGACAGTGCTCACTAACTAATGCAGAAAATTAGACCTTGCTAAATGTCAGAATGCCAACCCACACTGCTTTTTTAGCATATGCAATACTTAACACATACACTTACTATAGATAGAACTTTTATGAAGCAATTTAGTGATGTGAACTCAATCTTTACAACTCTAAACCATATTGTCATAATAATCACCTTTTATAGGCAAGAAAACATAGGCACAGAGAGGTTTTCTAGCTTGTCCAAAGTGGCAGAGTTCTAAGTGGTTGAGCCAGGCTCCAATGCCTGTGTTCTTACCACTCTGCTATCCCACCTCCAGAGTGGTGCACTGATTCTGCAGTCATGGACTTTGGCTTTGATACTAGTTCTGATTTTTTAACAGACCAAACTCTCTCATTTCAGTTCTTTCCTTCATAACACTGATTTTTTTTCTCTAATCTATCCTACAGGGGTTTTTTTTTTATGAGATTCATCTGGAATAATACACTTTCGAAATATAAACTACATTAAAATGATTATAAAATATTTAATATAACTCTGTATATAAAGGTGGAAAAAAGCACCCAAGGGATTGGCTTGGATAGGAGTTGAAAGGTGAATACATTTGCCACAGAATCTTTCAGTCCTCTCTCTTATTAGAAGTACTGCTGTCTGAAAAATAAAAGATGTAAATAAATAATTTTATATTTTCAAATCTCTCCTCTGCTTTTAATAGAGCAAGGAGTAGTGATCAGCAATATGTAGCACTTTTTAAAGGTGAATTTCTTAATGGGATTTTGGATATGCAAAGTTATTATCTACAGTCTAGTCTTGGCTAGGGATTTGGAACTGAATTGTTTATAGATTAAAGTAACAGAAACAAATCAAAAAGGTAAAGCATACATGCCCTAAAATGGAAATGAGGAAATGGGTAGGAAAAGATCTCCACTTGTGCTAGTGGGGCTCTGGACAACGAAGAGGAAAGATGTTAAGGGGGTGGGGTTTATTAATGTGCAAGATCACAATGACCAGCAGTTGATCAAGTGAGAGGAAAAATAATGGAGCTATGAGTAAGCATCAGAGGAAATATCTCGAGGACTCTACACAAATTTTTGTAAGACTTGTTTGAGGAAAATAAAATAATACACATGTAAACTACTTAGAACAATGCCATGCACATTGTAAATCAATAATGAACATTAGCTATGATTATGGTATACAGGTGTGTGTATTCACAGAATTTAAAGTTAGTAAGTGTTGGAGACTAAAACAAAAACGTGTTTACTTTTTAATCCAAAACAATTAAATTTAAAAAACAGTTTTTATTTTTTTTTTCTTGTTGGTTTTTCTGTAATTTCATAGCACCTAATTCTTCCCCTACTTTGTTTCTCTGTTTTTTCAAATCAAAAACAGTGACTTCAAATCTGCAAAATTAAGGTAGTTTTGTTGCCATTGTTGTTGTTAGCCCACCTCCCTTCTAGAGAAATCAAATACCATGCTTGAAACTGGGCATGGCTAAAATCCTTTAGACACAGCAGTTTTCAAGTATTTTCTACCTCAGAAAAGGTGGTTGTATCCCCTTTCCGGAGACTCATTACAGCATCACTACACTGTCTAGCATGGAGCTCCTGAGAAGAGAGTCCTCTGCCACCTTCTACAACATGGCACTCTGCCTCACCTTTCCTGCTAACACACAAAGCCAGGGCTTTGGGTGAAAGCTAGAATTTGGCTTTCAGAGCAAGCTCCTGCTGTGGACTGCTGGGCTGAACTGGTGCCAGCCCAGCGCGATATGCCTGCTGAGTTTGTCTTTCCATAGAAAATACATTAACAAGCATCCTGGAAAGGAAAGGTGCAGCCACTGCAAAGTAAGTAAGTGAGCTATCTTACAAGAAAGGCAAAGCTGACAGAGACCTCTTAAACTCTTATACTTCTGATTTATTAATTAAAAAAGTATGACTGGGTTTGACACAATCTACCTTTAGGGACTAAGTCTCATGATTTATTTACAAGAAGACTATATTTTCTTAACATCCAATCTGAAATCATGTCTTCCTTTGGGGTGTTAGAACCTAACAGGTAGGGGCGCTCATTCTCCTAACTTGTTTTGACTTTGTGGGGGATGGAAGGAGGAAAGAAGAGAGAGAAAAAGGAAGGAAGGGAGAGCTAACAAATGAAAATAAGAATGTGAAACTATTATAAGAGGAAAAAGACAGTGCCCATCTTCGAGTAAAAGAACAGACTGTATTTTCTCTAAATCTTCCAATACTTAGCCTGAAACATGTTTCCAAGTGGGAACATTTTCTCACAAAGCATATGCAAAATATTCAACCCTCAGGTTTTGGCTCTTTGATTTTTTTTTTTTTCTTTTTTACTAGAATTATTTACTTAACAGAGTTGTGGGCTCAGTTTATTTAGAACTTAAGAGAAGCTTGATGGATGGATAAGAAGGTCTGGGCAATAGTCCAGCAACTAAAACATCATTAGAATTATCACAGACATTTTAATCCCAATTATTTAATCTGTGGGGTGTCTAATGCCACAAGTGTTTGGCATGACTCAACAAAACAGTAGATCTTACAGAGAAATAGAAGGAAAAAAAATAAATGCATGAAACAAAATAATCTAAAAATTTATTTTTCTCATTAGGCTGGGGTTTACATCAGCATAGTCATAGCAAAACAAATATAAAATTAGAATATGGATATGTAAATGTGATTTTTTTTAAAAAAGGATAAAAAGAAAACTAAACCCTTTTGCTAATATCGAGTTTGTAGTGATACCACCTTGATAAACCTTCCTGCTCTTTCTTCCATCCTTGCCACAACCTTTCCATGCACCCCAAAACACATCCTTGGGCGCATATACTGATTTCCCAGCCAAGTTACTGCACTCTGCTTAATAAATGCACAATTAAAACCATGAACACTGAGTACTGAGGGACACAGAGGAAAGAAGGTATTACCTAGGTTATACTTTTGTTCAACAAAGTTTTGTTATACCTCCTTCCTCCTTAATTATTTAAGAAATAATTTAAACGATATTAATAAAATAGCACATAAGCTGATCAGAGACTAAAGATTACACACTCTACAGGAAAAAAACAGCTATGGAAAAGTTTAATTATGAACAGAATGTACTAGGTTTCTGTTTTTTAAAGGGGAATACAATTAAGTGGAACTCTAAAGGCAAAACTCAAACACACAATTTTTTAGAGAGTTGTCAGGCAATTTTTAAATAGTAGAAATGATTCCTTATGGTTTCTATAAATCGCTAAAAATAAAAAATAATTTCAAAACATTATACTAAACTTTTATACTAAACTTAAAATGGCAGTTAATAAATGTCATCATTCTAAACCACACAGTTTTCAAAAACTCCAAGTGGGGCACCTACTAAATTACAGTTTTATTTTATGACTTTGTAACATCTGTATTCTCATTCGGGATGCTAGATAAAAATTTGAGCTTTTAAGAAATGAAAAAGATCAAGATCTTCAATTACCATACATTTCACCAGACATATTCAAAGTCTTATGTATTGTATGACAATTTTTCTTTGTATTTATTTATTTTGTTTTGCACTAACAGATTATATCAGGTAAGTGTTTTTTAAGATGGTAATTTAAAAAGTTAAATGAAAATTTTAAAATTTCTATTTCTTATGAAATTCATTAAGAAATATGTTTAAACCATTAAATATTTTCTATTGTTATAATATGAATTTTAAATTAGTTATATCTTTATTTTATGTGATAAGAATAATTGCAATGAATAAGTCCTCTCTATGTGAAATTTATAGTGTCAAAAGAAAGATGCAAATTCCAATCAAGTTTTAATACTCAAGAATACCTGTGTCACTATCTATTTGTAACTTGATTTGTAAATAACTATTTCACAATATAATTTACAATTAGTGGTCCAATTATTTTATGTGAAGTTCTTCATTACAAGGAAATCTTGCATATGTTAACAGATTATCAAAAATAATCTACTGTTCAAAATTTATATTTAAAATTCTTACACTGTAATCCATTTTTGCTTCATTCGAACATTTTAAAATCTATTGAAGAAACTCTGAATAAACAAATGTCTGAAAAGTCAGAAATTAAAGTAAACGTAAAATAAAGGGAGACTCTCCTAAGTATTCATGTTGTTTTGGAAGTTCAAAATCAAATACTTAAAATGCAGCATATATATTTTGAAATGAACATTTCAAATGGAACCAATAATTCAGGCAAGATTTTCAGAGTAACTGTCAAATCTTCCAGTTTTCCAATTTCTATATAGTGCTTTAAAAATAATTATTAATACATCAGAAAACTCTTGTTATTAATCTTTTTCCTGCTGATGAATTTTTTAATGTCAATTAACTACTCCGTTAGGTATGTAGATGTATACGATGGACTAGACTAACTCCTTTGAAGAAATCCCTACTTATCTGATTGATTACATAAATTTTGATAAAATAACTAAATACGTATTTACTCAATAGAGCATATCTTAGTAGGATCCATTCTGTTCCCACTGAGATTATATTGACCAAAGATATTAGAACAAGAAACACTCTGGAGTCTCTAAGGTAACAATTTACGTTTTTAGCTCTCATATTGCTTTTATAATCACAATTCACACTTTATTAAAAGAAAAAGAAAAGGCAACTACTAACATCAATTTTTAATGATTAATAAGCAAGGCTTGATATTTCAACGTCAATTAATTTTTATGCTTTATGAAAACCACTGTTAAACTATTTCAAATTTGTTAAAAATGCTGTAGCAATCTTTAAATAATTAGGTACCACTGTTAACATAAATTCAAACTATTCATTAGTAAAGTGGAATATATCTCCTAATTTAAATTGAAAAATATGTGTAAGGGGGTTGTCAATACTTTTTATAGTATTTATTTCTTCAAAATATGAATACTATATTCTTTTTTTAAAAAAGAACATTTAATTTGACTCATAAAAGGGAAAATAGCTATAATTAGTTAATATAATCATGCACATTATACTCTATTTTTACAGTCAAAAGTAGAGAGGTTTCTTCCAAATGAAAGAGAAACAAATTAGCCATTAAAGCAAATAAATAAAAAAGCACTACAAACAAAGGAGATTAAAATGAGAGAGTCAATCAACAAAAGTGTGCTGGAAATAACTAAAGCACAGTCATTTTCACAACAGTAGCAACCAATACTGAACAAAACATTTAATTAAATAGTTTGGGAATGTTTGTCTATCAATAGCTACATCATTTCATTTTACTGTTTTATGTAAAGACACAAAACCCACATACTTTAAATGGTCACATTTTGTAGAACATAATACTAATATAAATAATATAAATATGTAATGGTAATTAATGCTTTTCTAAGTATAAAAAGTGAACCCTATTTCCATACCAAGTATATCCTATGTGAATTGGAATAAAGAATTAACAGTATTTCCAAGTGATGATATTATAACAAGAATACTTCCAATCAAGGAGAAATCTCCATTCTAAACTCAGTAATTGCCCACCCTCTTCTCCGTCTTATATAAGGAAATGAAATCTTCTTATGTGTCCCGCTGACACCCAAGAAGATCTTTGTCTACTTCAAAAAAAGCTTAAAATGTCAAGACCCAGCACCCCTCTTTTCATGGTTTATTAACCAAAAAGCCAAACTGTTCATGTTCCCTTGTAGTTCCAACAATCTATGATTTAAATGGGGGTAATGGTTCTCTTTTCTTGTTCAGTAGTGTCCTGGTGAGGAAATGATTTTACTGTCCTTTTTTTGTGAGGTCCTGCCCATTTATCTAAAAGGAAATGAATTACAACAGGATGACAAGGCCACAAAATAAAGCCATTTAGTTTTACAAATCTATTATGTCCTCCAATCTGTTTTATGGGCCTGGTCCTATTGTAAACCAAGAAAACCCCTAAAACAAACTTTTTTCCTCTTCTCTCATTCTAGTGAAAACATTAACAATTTTATGAATGTTTTTTCAAGTAGTTTAGCTTTTTTTTCCCCCTTATCTTCCTTTCTCAGTGCCCTTCCAATCCACTTTCTCAAACATACAAAACATTTAGAGGTAAGAAACTGGACTTTTCAAATGCAAACTGCTGACAACTGTCAGAAGCACTTTACTGGGACGTTACTGACTGTAGCTTCAATGAATTAAGCTTGATTCACTGCGGGTGAATCATTTTCAATGCAGAGCTGTTCAGCAGTAATTGGCCAAGAATCCCTGCTGTGAAAAGCACTTGTCAAATAATGCTTGTTTACAAATATATCTCCAGATAGCAAAAAGTGGCAGTTAGTGAATAAGTTCAGGGCCACCTCCAAAATTCATAACAGTGGACATGCCCTCTTCATTTATTAAATTTATTAAAATTTCCACTTGTTGATACCCTTGCTAATAATTGTCCTCCTTGATCAATCTGAGACGTCTATTGCTAAATAAGTCTCTGAATTCTTTTATAATAAAAAAGTTTTGTATATTACACTGTAGATCAAAAGTTTCTTCCACATGTAGTTTATGCCTAATATAATAAAACTAAAGATATATTTATCTTATAAATTGCTTAGAATTCAGACTAGAGAGTAAATTTTCCTCTTATTGTCTACTATCCAATGTATTCTAACACTCTAAATAAATAAATTTCACATCAATTCAAGATTTTAGATTTATGCTTGGTTTTTCTCTTTAGTTCTGCTTATTTATCTCTAAAACACAGTTAAATTTAAAAATAACTACAATACTAGTTATGAATGTACACTCACAATTATTTTTATCTCCCTCCACACATTTTCCCCCCACATAATGGCAGTATTCATATTATACAGATATATAATGTATGTATACAGGACAGTTTGGGAATCACTAAGCATCTGTAGGTTGCAGAAAGCAAATTATATGAGAGCAAGTTATTCATTAATTCAGCATCTACATCAAATCTTTGTGTTCCTGACCTTCCAAAATCTCTCCAGAAAAAAAAAAAAATAAAAACCTGAAAACTCAAATCTTAATTCTTAAATAAATGTAAAAATAGACTACTGTTAGAAATATTTTAATACATTTTGCTCTCAATTTATAGCAATAGCATGGGGAAAGAAAAAGAAAAGAAGAATGTAAATTTCACACAAGAACAGAAATAAAGGTCCGGGATGATAGTAAGTGAAAAGATAGAAAAATAAGCTGGGCAGAGATGTAATGAATTAATAATGCCACAGATATTAATAAGATTTTTTTTCTAATTATGTGTAACCGTTACTTGTGACGAAACGTACCCCAAATAGCAGGCACGCTTCTATTCTTGGTGACTTCAGAGCACCAAGTGGTAAAGTACGGCTCATTTGTGGTTAGAGCCCCTCCAACCCCCATCTTAGTGTAGCCCAAGTTTTGCTGTGTGATGGACTGGCTGAGGTAAGACAATACAATCTGGGGGTGTTAAATCTGTAATATAAACCAGGCGACATTCCACAAGATTCCGAGCTCTGCTTAGGACACCCTAGGAGACTAGCGCTATTTCCCTGGCTACCTTCCATTTCCTTCTGCCTCTTCTTCCTCCTGGCTCAGTCTTGGCCCTTGTTCCCACTTAACGTCACCCGCCGAGAAGTCATTTCTTCCCATTTTCTAACCAAGGGTGACTCCCTTTCATTTCTAAGTCCCCCTCCCCCATCGCACCTGGAGAAAAAAAGATTTATGTAACAGAAACAGGAAAGGATGAATGATATTACTGTTAAACCTCTTTAAATTCAAACTAGGATGCCCCTTTCGGCGGAATAAGACAGTTAATAAAAGGACCTTTCACCCTGTTATAATCCTCCAGACTTCTAACAGAATGAATTTAACATAGTATGTTAATAAAAGGCCTAGGACTCCAGAAAACACTTTTTCAACTTTATAGGAAAGGGAAAAATGCAAATTTCTTGGCTTAACCTTGGGAGATTACATAGACACGTATAGATAGACAGATATCGACAGATATGCGTAATCCTTTAATCAGAGTTAGGGGTTAAGAGAGAGAAAGTTCCCGGGATCCGGGCGGTGGGGGGTCGCTATCTGCCCGCGCTCACAGGGCTCCTTGGGAGCTGGCGGCGCCGGGACACCAGCTCGCGCCTTCCACCCCATGCGAGTCACGAGGACGCACAGGACTCCACCGCCGTTTTCCGGACCGGCGTCCCGTGCCCCGGGAGTGGAAGGGCTTTCTTTAAGGTTCTAAGGCTCGCGCGTGGCATCCACAGCTCCACATCGAAGCCCCAGCCTTCTAGCCACGGGGGCAAGGCTGTCGAGGTTTTCGTGGTGGAGCTGACAGCTCCCTGGTCGCCCTGATTGGAATCTGAAATGCTGCTCCCCTCCTCCCCCGCGAGAAATGCGCCCTTGAGCTGAGACCCGAGCGCAGTTCGGGTGCGAGACGGGAGCGACCGCGGCTGGAAGGGACTCGGAGGCCGAGGACTCAGGGCCAAGAGGCGGGTGAGCAGAGGGACTGGCCGAGCACTGCTCCGGGAGCATCGAGAGCAACACAGGTGCTGCTCCCGCGCCTGCCCTACTCTCCCAGCCCGAGGTGGGAGTCGTGTTCTGGGTCCGGAACACAGGATTGGGGGTAGGGAGGGGCTGGGCGCTCCGGGATCGGGCGCCTGCAGAAGCAGGTCTTCTCCATCTCGGAGACGAGCCCCGGCTGGTTCCAGCAGCAACTTCCTAACAGCGCCACTCCCCACCCCCGCCCCTCCTCCCGCAACACCCCACCTCTGCTCCTGCCACCTTAGCTCGAGTGTGACAATGAACTCCCCCAAGAAGAAGGGCACTCAACAGTGAGGGGCGCCTTCGGTCCTTCCCCGTTCCCCTTCCACGAGAGATAATATCTCTTGCCACCCACCCCAGAATAGCAGCTGGCGATGCCCTAAATAACAGCTCCCAGCAGGCACTTTCCCCCAAAATAAAAGCATCCAGCCACCCCCACAACCGTTTCCCATCGCCGGCCTCAAATAACGGTTTCTCAAAGCCCCGTGGCTCTCGAGATCCTCGTTGCTTAGCCTCAGTTTCCACTCTTTCAGTCGCAAATGTCACTTCCTCACGCGCCTCCAGCGAGACGCAGCCGCACCCAACGCCCTGGCGCGGGTCTCAGTTCCCCTTTTCCCACCGGCTTCCAACTTCCCAGCCCCCCAGCCAGCCTCGGTCCACACGCACGTTCCCCGCGCAGCGCCCCGCAGCTCGTGTCAAACAATGCAACCAGAGACAGCACGGAGGGAGCGAAAAGGCCAGCGCAAGAGGCCGACAAATATTAATTCGAGATGAGAAGCGAGATTCAGTCCGCAGAAGCGGCGTCCAGACCCCGCACTCGCAGGCCCCGCCTCGCCCCTCTGCCCTGGGTCTCCGCGGTCCCCACCCCCATCTCCCTACCTTCGTTGCTGGGGCTGGCCAGGAGGGTCCGGAGTGCGGCGCACAGGAGAAGGCACGTCCAGAGGGGGGCCCTGCGAGGTGCGGAGTAGCAGCCGGCCAGGGACGCAGGGGTGCTGGAGATGTCGCCGCCGTCGCCGCTGCCGCCGCCCGGGGGCCGCCGGCGTCCCGCACCCCGGGGCCCCGAGCCCCGCATCTTCTTCCAGGCTCCTCTGCCGCCGCTGTCCCGCGCGGCTCAGTCCACCGCTTCGGCCTCGCGGAGAAGGCGAGGAAGACTCGGGCTCCTTCTCGTCCCCCGTGGGGTCCCACGCCTTGTGGCACGCGGCTCCTCCAAATGCGGGAGCCGCGGGTCCGCCGAGACAGCCGAAGTTTGCTCCTGGCTCCTCTCGTCCTCCGGTTCGCTGGGGTTCGACGAAATCCTAGTTCTGGGCGCTAGTGCCGTTCTGGACCGGGCTCGAGGGTGTCCACAGGCTCTCCAGTCCTGTTCCTGTTTAGACTTAAGCCTCTTAAGACTTTTTAAGGATTGAGAATTTTTAAATGTCACTGTCGGAAAGGTAAAGGCTCCTTTTCAGTCTTCAGTGCTGAAGTGGACGAGGGTGAGGAAGACGAGTCATCTTAAGACGGAATCCCCAATTAAAAAGAGGAGGCAAAAGCAGGGTGTCTAAGCATAAAGGGAGAGAAGTTGAGAAAAATGTGAGGAGGGAAACACAGGAGAGCGTCGAGCCGAGGCAAAGATCCGGAGAGTTCGCAGAAGCTGACAGAAATAGCTGCAGGCAGAGCGGCGAGGAGGGAGGTGCTGACGGCGGCCGGCGGGCGGGAGCGCGGAGCCCGGCGGCGGCGGCGGCGGCGGCGGCGGCCCGGGAGCGGCCGCGGAGTCCGCCGCTCGCGCAGGAGGCGGCGGCGTGTGCGCGGCTGCTGAGGCGAGGTTGCGACTGCACCGCCACGGCGGGCTCCCGCTGTGTCTGGAGCTCCGGCGTCTCCTCCGCCTCGCCGCTCCGCGCTCCCACCCCTCCTCCCCTCCTCCTCCCCCCGGCCCCCGCCCCCTGCCGCTCGCAGCCTCGCCAGTGAGAATCTACTGTAAGTGCGAGTTGCTTCGCCGAAGTCACACGCCCACGGAGGGAAGTGATGCGGAGGCTGCCGTGGTGAGTGTTGCCTAGCGGTCTCCGGGAAAGGCGCGTCTCCCTCCCCGGGTAATTAGGGCGAAGAATTCTCCTGGCGACGTTGGCAAGGACCGGGGTTCCCGGGAGGCGGAGGGGAAATCGGCGCTAGCTCAGCCCGAGCCCTGAGAGGAGCGGGTCCCTCGGTTTGGCATGTTGCCTGCTGCCCCTCTCAGGCTTGTGGCATCAACAGCCTGTCGTCACGCAGCCGCGCATTCGCAGGCTCCGCTGCGGTCCGTGGCTAGTTTCTTAAACACCCATATCGCTCCCTGCTGCCAATAACCCTTTCCGTTCTTCCAGTTCTGAGGTGATTGGAATGGGATAATTACTCAACATTTTCCTCAGAAATAAATAATAGACACCTAAATATAGAGGCGTAGGTACCTCTGTTTGCGATTTCAGGGAGTCAAAAAGAATTTGGCTGTTGAGATTTGTAGTGTGCCAGGTACTTTAATGTGAGGTGATGCTTTAATTCATTTATTTCATTGATAAATTTCTTTCAAGAAATTGTATGATATGCAGACACATGCGATTAATTCTAGTGAAGTTAGCATGAGTCATATAATTTCAGGGCTTTAAAAATTAATTATTTTAATTGATCGTGTCCTGTTGCATAGAGAGGCTTGCAAATAATTAGGGACAAGCAGCTTAAGACAATTAACTTTCTATGCTTTACCTCAATTCTGTCTTCTTTGCTTTAATATTCTCCCTCAATTTACCCCTTCATTCTTTCAAAGAAATACATCTGAAGGGCAATTTTACTCTATTGGCATCAATAATAAAAAAAAAACACTACAAAGGAGGAAACACCTACAAAAAAGTGTGATTTTAGAAGAAAAGGTATCTCATTTAATTTGGTATAGTAACCATTGTAAAAATTTGGCTTCTGCTCACACCTAATAAAGGTGAGTCTGCTCACCAGTTTTGATATATCTAGAGTCATATTTGTCTTAAGAATAAATTTCTCACAATCTTTAGCTGATGACATTTGGGTTTTGTTTAAATATTTGCAGTGAAGGTGAAGGAATAAAGCAACAGTGGTGCAATTTTGTAAAGAGGTGGAAGCTCATCTTTGATTTTTTTTTCCTGAAATGTTTTGGCACCAAGAGTCAGAAAGCAGCTTCTTTTTATTATAATGTGCTCCAAATGGATGAAGCAAATTTAGAGGAATGGCAGTGAATCAGTCTTTCAGTTTGGCAAAAAGCTGTACAGTGAGATAGAAAGTTAAAATTTATGTTTCTATTTGAAGAGGGTTCAAAATGTAACCTCCCCCCATTTATAGTTGATTTACTTAAAAATGTTTAAACAGAATATCAACTAAGATACCTAGAGTCTAAGAATACATAATAAAATTAATATGAGACATAAGCCTTTAATGGGGTTTGAGCTAGTTGATTTACTTCTATAGGCCTCAGTATTCTAATCAATAAAATGTGGAATTTGGAGAAGATGATTTTCAAGCTCCTTCTTTTTCATAGTCTTTGCATTTCTACCTTACTAACCTGCTCATCTATCTCTAATTATTTACTATTGACTACAAAAATAACCCGATTTCTTTAGCCTTTAAAGCCTTCTACTACAAAGTGTTTAAACAAATTTTCTATTTTATTCCACACTAAAATAACACATTCAATGTTCCTCTAGATTGCCTCATGCCTCTCTGATTTTTATACCTGTCATTCCATTCTATAGAAATCCCATCCAAAAAAATATTTAAACCCTCTAACCTCCATCCCACCACGCATACACATTGCTCTCATCTAAATCCTACCCAGTGTCCAAGGAGAGTCAGGCATTCAAGCTTGATTCCCTTTAAAAAAAAAAACAAAAAGTGACTTGATTCTCCTTCTCAAAGCATTCATAGCTTGTGATTTATGTAAATAAACACAATGCCAATATTTTCTGAATCAAGAACTAGAAAGATGATCTAACTATAAAGTGTATATATAAAGGGACAGAGAGACAGAACTTAAACCAGGTATATCAAAGAAAACCTGGAGCACTGGTCACTATGGTTATACTTGTGTGATATCCTAAGATTGCTAACTTACTGAGTGACTGAGATCCCAGAATGCAAAATTTTCTGTATTTTTCTCCTTAAATAGCAGTCGTTTTTCTCATAGTTGTTTAATAATAGTTATTAAAATATATTTGAAAGAATGAACAGCTTTAAAACGAAGCCCCAATGATAGCAGTGAAAGTCATTTTGGTCTAAAGAAGGTTAATCAGAGAAGGCAATGATGGTGATTTGACTTGGGCATCAATCTCAAAGGAGATCTTACAGTAGGCCATGTGTTGATTTCTTGGCATGTTAATTACCTTAGCACACTTACATTGAACCATCACATTACATGAAAAGTAGATTTTTTTTTCTTTCATATTTATTGCTTTGCACAACACAAGGTTACAACATCAGTATTGATTTGGATGCAGTATTGTTTGCATTTCTCATATTGGGGGATGGCTACTGTGGCTTCAAAAGATAAAAGTAGCTGGTGTCCCCTAAGATCTTGGCTTATATGTGGCTTTATTACTAAGCTTTCATGAAGAAAAGTTATTCATAGTAACCTTGATAAGGCACCTTGAAAGTTTACTACCCTTATAAAAAGTTTAAATATTATAATTAAGTTCAGTGTATTAATAACCCTGAATATATCTTCTCTGAATTCAAAGAAGAACAACAAAAGCAATCTTGATAGAAAGACATGCTAATTTTTACTGAAGATGTGCTGTGTGTGAAGCATTTTGTGATGTTTTTACATTAACTATTTTACTTCATGCTAACACTTTGACTCTGATAATGGTGCAATTTTTACCCCCATGTTAATGATGAGGAAACTGAGGAGTAAGGTTAGGTAACCTGAATAGTCTCACAGCTGGTAAGACTTGGGAACTTTCACCCATGGTACAAACTCTATTCAAAAAAATACTGATGCAACTGAAGTAAAGAATAAATTCAATAACCATAGTGGTCAGAAAAAGAGGACAACTCCAAAATTCAGCATGAGTAGGAGCAATTAATAGATAAAGTACTCTAATTTTCAGGTTCCCAAAAGCAATTAAACAAACCATATTAAATGAATAGGAGAAAAACAAGAAACTAAGGATCATAAATAAGCATCACTTGGAGAAAAAGACTGTTTCATGTACAGAAAAACATGCACACAGTTTGTTCATGTACAATGGAGACAATGGACCAAATCAAGAAAATAACAAGATTGAAGTCTGTGGTCAGATAATATTAGCAAAAACAGATGACACATAGCCCTGTAAATATAAGCAACAATCTTATTAATATAATCTAAAAACGATTCCATAAACTCATGATTATTTTCCATAAAATACTATATAATCTTAGAAGGTTTTTACATACTTGTAAATGTTTTTGTCAATTAGCTACATTCTCTCTTTGGGGAATTTGGTAAAAAAGTAAACCACAAGCAAAGCAAAATTTTAACTCTTTGTGGATTTCAGATGATAAACTATAAGATAGCCCAATGAAACTATAAAATACCCTAATGAAGTTAATTTTTCAGATCCATAATTTACCAAAAAAGACAGATATATGGTAATGTTAATTATTTTTATCCCAAAGGTAAATACTAATATATTTAAGTGATCAGTAGCTCTTGAAGTTCACAACCAATACTATTTCTATTATTTCATATGTTGCATTTTAATTTAATGAACATAAAACAGAAAATATTTTAATTTTTCTTCAGTGTTATTGGTTTATTAAAATTTTTTCCTGAAGTCCTAGTGACACAAGAAAGTAATTCGCAATGCTGGGAATCACTTGAAGTCCAACGGGGTCCTTGGCTTCACACAAGAAAGAATCAGGAGCTAGCTCAGAGTATAAATAAAAAGTGAGTTTTATTCAAGAAGCATAGAAAATTTATCCCACAGAGTAGAGGCTAGTTCTCCTTGAGGAGGGGTATTGCCCTGTGGTTCCTTTAGTCCCTCTATTTAAGCAACAGCTTAATTATAGGCTAAACAAGGGGAGGAGTATTCATGTTGTTTCTTGGAAAAGGGAGGTGTGTTTTCCTGGAATTAGGGTGATGCCCTCCTTTTGACTAAATATGGTCAAACTGGAAGTGTCATGGCATAAGGTGCATGATGGGAGTGGAGGTTTCCTTAGAAAACTTTTATGGCAATAAGGGTATAATGAAGCTGCAATGTCAAGAAGCTGTTGATTTATCTGCCATCTTAGTTCTAACTGGTTGGAACTTGACCTGCCCCTGTCTTGTTTAGATCTGGGTGATTGGAAACCTCCTGACTTGCATCCTGTTTTGATCAAAATGGTTCTAGACTTTGTTTCAAGACTTCCCAACTCAGTTAAGCAATGCTTTCCAGTTTCCTATCTTATTAGAATTCTTTCTCTCTACTAATGACCAACGTTTCTACGTATTATTGTGAGATTAAATTATATTGAAATTTAATTGGTTGTCAAATGGATGTTTAATTTAAAAAATGAATTAATAGCATTTTAATAAATTAATAAGGTTTAATATATAAATTGTTTTATTACTTAACAATACGTTGAAGTATTACTCATCAGAAACATTGCTTTTATTAAACATGTATCATAATCGGCACTAATTTTTTTCTCATTTTTATCAATATTGAGAAAAGAAGAAAGTCTTGACACTATCTATGATTATTACTAGGAAGTTTTATAGCAAATAAGAAGGAATAAGATATCCAGCATCTTGGACAACTGACATCAGATGAAGATGTGGACAATGAAATAATAAGGACTCTTGAGGTTGAAGAAGTAGGAAAAGTATACACGGAAGAGTCAAAATATTGAAGTGAGGGTAACAATTCCACTTAGTCTAACCCATCTCCTGGATTTCAGAAGTATTTGCTAATCTGTGAAAAATAAGTTATATTATTTCTCATATCAGAGTGCTGTTCATTAATCTCAGTGCATATACTGACTTGAAAAATATAACTAATCCATTTATATAAGAACATATTTTATAATAAGTAGCTATAGTTTGCTAGGGAGAAAACTGATAAATTTTCTCAATGGCGTAAGTAAAAATGCAGTACCTATATAACCAGGCTTTTGATACCACTTTGATGGTATATGGAACAGGCTTCTAGACAAAAGTTAACAATGATAATCTCATGTACTCACATACTCTGTTGGTGACATGTTAATCTGGAACATCTTTTATGGAGTGGTTTCACGATATCATCAAGTGCCTTTAAAATGTAGGCAGTTTTACATCCAGCAATTACATTTTTAAAACTTTAAGCAAATAGTTTAATTAAGATGGGCTAAAATATTAAATAGTGATATTTTAATGGATATAAATCAGAAATGCTCTAATTTTCAATAAGAAGTGAATATATTATAGTGTATGCATATAGTAGTTACATATATATGTATATAAATGAATGGTTCATGGAGCCATTTAAATGCCTATATATATATATATATTTTACCAATTCTTCCAATGGAAGCCTCTGCTCTTATTTTAAAAACAGGGGCAATTACTTGTTTGATTTAATCGTTTTCAGTGTTATATCCACATTTCCAAGTATTTCAAAAATTCTGGGAGACATGTTTTCTGTTATCTGTCTTATGTTTCAGTGTATTTTCTTTGAAATAACAGTTTTTCCTTCATGTTTCCTCCTTGTTAAATGTGTTAATATCAACTTTTATTAAAACACAGAAAGCTGCATGGGTAGGACAGATATACATCATTATTTTGAAGTGAAAAAAGGATATAAGGTAATATGAAAATTTCAATAATGGTTTATAGCAAAATTGGCTGATTCCATTAAAGACACTGTCAGGCCTTTTTCTTTAATAGTTAAAAATATATTTAATCATCAGTACTGATGGTCTCTAAGGAGGAAGAATATAACTCAGTAATGACCCTAGACTGGGCGTGGTGGCTCACGCCTGTAATGCTAGCACTTTGAGAGGCCCAGGTGGGAGGATTGCTTGAGGTCAGGAGTTCTGGACCAGCCTGAGCAAGAGAGAGAGACCCTGTCTTTACAAAAAATAGAAGACTTAGCCAGGCACGGTGGCCGGCAGCTGTATTCCCAGCTCCTGGGGAGGCTGAGGCAGGAGGATCCTGGAGCCCAAGAGTTTGAGGTGGCAGTGAGCTATGATAAGCCACTGTACTCTAGCCTGGCAATAGAATGAGACCCTGTTTCTAAATAAATAAATAAATAAATGCCCTAAACCTGAACTATAAGTCACCAATCGAATCCATGGTTTGGAATCCACCAATAATTCTTATTGATAAAACTCATTTGGTTATTAAATGAGAATAAATAAAATATGAAAATAGATGCATGTGTTATTTTACAAAATACATATTTAAAATGATAATTTGTTTCCAGGAAGCAAAAAAGTCTAGGGAAAAAGTGTCTTCCTCCTCTTATACTGTTACAAAATATATTCCCAGTATTATTTGCATCCTAAAATCAAAGGCTATTCCATGTTTACGAAGAATAATCAAAAATATCAAAAAAAGGCAAAATGAAAATGCCCTCTATGGCATTAAAAAAAATCTTCCAAGCCTTTGTTCATGGACATGAATTTGAAGCAGTCCTGCAGATTTACACAATAGGCTAGTCTGAGGACAACAGCTTTCATAGGCTTCACAATGGGAGGTGAATAGAAGTGAACATTAGTACCCTCAAAATAGGATGATATTGCACCGCGAAAACTTTTGCAAGATTGCATTTTCTCTTAAGATTTTGTCTTTCATAATTATTTTACTCCAAGTGAGTTTTTGTAAACCTTTTGTTTTGAGATAATTATAGATTTACAGGATGTTGCAAAAAAATGTACAAACAAGTCCCAGGGACCCCTCCCCAAATCACCCCCAATATCAACATAATACAAATTTGTAATACAAAATCAAAATCAAACAATTGATATTGCCACAACTTATAGATTTTAAGTTATACGTACTCATTTGTGAGTGTGTGTGTGAGTTAGAGAGAGAGAGAGAATGTGATTTTATCACTTGTGTAGACTTGTATAATCACAAGGAAAATCAGGATATCCAACTAACCATTACTGCAATATTCCCTCCTGTTGCCCCTTTCTATCCAAACCCCTTAGCCCTAGCCCCAGGAAATCACTAATCAACTTTAATTTATATCATCATGCTATTGCACAAATATATGAATGGAATGTTGCAGTATTTATTCTTTTGAAATTGGCTTTTTCATTCAGCATAATTTCATTGAGGTTCATCCAAATTATTTGTAAATAAATAGCTCATTCCTTTTTATTGCTGAGTAATGTTTCATGGTATAGATGTACCACAATTTGTTTAAGCATTCACTCATAGAAGGACATTTGGGTAGTTTTAGCCCAACTTTGGTCTATTACAGATAAAGCTGCTATGAACATTTGTGTACAAGTTCCTATGTGAGAATAAGTCTTACTATCTGTGGAGTGAATGCTCAAGAGGGCAATTGCTAGGCTGCATGGTAAGTCAATTATCATGATCAATTTTTAATTATATTTTGTTATAGTCATGTCCATTATACCTCCAGCTTATCCAACAAAAACAAGATAAGTCAGGTACAAATGTATAGTAAATTTCCTTTAAAAAATCACTAGGACACAACAAAAATATTCAACATGTATGCAAAACAGCAAAGTGAAATAGCTATAGCTGATGGAATATTAAATAAAGTTA
Organism: Cheirogaleus major; assembly: GCA_963574435.1. Taxonomy (NCBI): domain Eukaryota; kingdom Metazoa; phylum Chordata; class Mammalia; order Primates; family Cheirogaleidae; genus Cheirogaleus; species Cheirogaleus major. The sequence continues at coordinate 4,905 of CAUYPO010039958.1, read as the reverse complement.
AAGAGGAAAAATCAGAAAATCAAATGCATATCTTCAAATATAAATGTTATCATAATGTATTTCTACATTTAAACTTTTTAAGTATCCTAAGAGTAAAGAATTAATTATGTTAACATAGTAATTGCCACACAACTTTTACTTCATTGATTTTCTCAAAATATTCTTCAATCTCATTCTATCTCTTTAAAACTATTGTTTCACAGCCTTAACACTTATATTCCAGTATCCAAATGAGTTACTCATATCACTTGGTCACCAACTGACATTTCAAAAGATGAGTTCAAATACATTTGTGGAGATATATTTGAGTTCATTCAAGCTGAACAGGATTTCTTATCTTTTGAAATACCAGGTGGCTGGTGTAAAGAAAATGGAAACAGATCTCTTCTTATACTTCATCACACATGTGGACATAGGATTATGACTTGATTTCTCCAAGCACACTGTGGGAAAAGTGTGATATTTATTTGTGGGCAAAGATTTTCTTTTCTAGGAAAAAGCAAAGAAAAAGCACTTGCAAAGCAAAAATTAACCATCTTAATTATTTATTATTATGAGTTTTACTTGAAGCTCCCATTTTAGATCATCCCGTTTTGGATTTTCTCATGCTTTAACTGGGTTAAAACTTTTAATTTATTATTATGCAATAATGTAATACTGTGAAAATCCAAGAACTCTATAATCTATACCAACTATTTCAATAATATTTTTCAAACCTAAATTTGATAATAAATATTAAAAACACTAAATTTGTAAAATTATATGAAACATTAATATATCTTTAACTTTACATGAATAATTGCTAACTTTCATGTTTTCTTAAAAATCAGTAAAAAGTATTGATAAATCTGTGTATTATATGTAGTATATTGAATTCATTTTAGATGTTCCCTGAAAATTTAGTAAAATTACTAATAAAGAGATTTTTAAAACAAACATGTAAAATCACAAAGGGCAAAAGAACAGGAAAGGAGATAACAGGAAAATATTTTGGAAGCTGAACGGCAAATGGAGGAGTGGTAAATAATCTAATAGACTCAAGTAAGTTGAATCCTAAATTAAACTTCAAGAAGCTTCAAGAAGGCTCTGAAATCTATGGCATTGGGTAACTCTGATAGTGGAATAATATAATAAAAACAAGAGTTTTGATTCAAAGTGTATTTTAAAAATAATTTGGTTTTCAGATTCTGGTCCCCAATCTATGCAGTCAGGTATATTGCCCACTTCCTTATTCCACTCAAAACTGGAGTTCTTTTTATTTTCTGGAAAAAATAAAACAGAAGGCCTTTGTTGCAGTTTATGGCAGGCACTAATCAATTTTAATTTAATTTATATGAAGATAAAAATAGCATCCTGAATGTCATGTACTATATTAGTTGTCTACTTCTATAAAACAAATTATCCCAACACTTACTTGCTTGAAACAAGTATCACCTCACATTTTCTCTAAATCTGGAAACTGGGCTCAGAATAGCTGGGTTCTGCTTTCATGGCCTCTCACAGGCTGAAATCAAGATGTTGGATGGAACTGTAGTCACCTCAAGGCTCCTCTGGTGAAAGATTCACTTCCAAGCTCCCTAGCTTTGTTGTTGGCGAGATTCAGTTTCCTTATATGCTCTTAGTCAGAGGCTACCCTTAGGTCCTTGACACATGAGTCTCTTCAACATTACATCTTGCTTTATCCAAGTGAGTAAGTTGAGAAGATGAAAGTGTTCAAGCAAGACAAGAGTTTTAATCTTTTACAACCTAATTTCAGAAGTGACATTCTATCACTTTTGCCTATTTAATGCATTAGAAGCAAGGCACTGGGTCAGCCCACACTCAGAGGGTGGAGTGAATGTAAGAAATTCAGAGGACTTGTCAAAAGGTCAAAATATTCTCAAATATTATTATTCTAAAACAGTAATACCAGAAGGAGAGAAAAATAGAAGAAATAAAATCATCAAAGAAATAAAGTAAAACATCTGAAAATGAAGGCTATGAGGTTGCATCATGAAAGCCAATGCCTCATACCAAGTGATCAGTAGAATGGATAAAAACAGAGTCATGTGCAGGTGCATTGACATGACATTTCAGAACAATGGTGAAAAAGAGAAGATCCTCTTAACTTCTAGAGAGAAAATAAAGCAAGACATATGGAAAGAGTCAGGAATCAGAATCACTTGTAGTGTGTGAACAGCAACACCGAGCACAATGGGACAATGCCTTCAAAATCCAGAAGAAAAAATACTTCTACCCTTGAATATTACATCCACCTGAAATATCAACATGAACGAGGATTGAATAAATTTATATTTTTAGTACTGCCCAACCATTTTAGGGAAGGTCTTGGAAGATATGCTCTATCAAACATGGGTATAAACCAAGAAATAATAACATATTGGATTCAGAAAATATATCTGCAGCACTGAGATAAAGGAGAATAAAATTCTCAGAATATGATCAAGGATGATCCCAAAATGATATGCCCCAGGCATGGAAACCAACTAATCAACCCTGATTGGAGGGAATAGAGACTGTCGAAGATATTTATATAAGAAAATAAAATTGATAAAATGCCTGGTGCATGTTAATGCCAAGAGAAGAGTTTATTATAATTGTCAGAGACTATGCGTTTATTTTAGTGATAGGTAGAAAGAACAAGATAGTTATTCATGGAAAACAAAGTTTTAAGCAAAGGACAAGCAACCATAAGATGCATCTTGACTCATCTGTCAGTAGCATTCACATAGTAATAGTAATGTAAATAATTAATGTAGATCTAATAAACTTTTGATAAATAGGAATGATAGGAAGATGGGAAGGACTGGTTATAGAGGAGAATGATAAAAGAAAATCAAATCCCTTTTCTTTATTATTGCAAAATCAACAGATAATTTATAAAACTTTTGAAACTGAGGTGCTGAAGTATGTATTATACATGCTATTTAGAGATAAAGTATTAAATATAAAAATAATCAGCTAAAATTATTAATGGTTGATTTTGGAAATAGTTTATTCATGTGTAGGGACAATGGATCATTGAGTAAGAAACCTTTAAAATGTATGTAAATCTTTTAATTATGTGTATATATAGAATTGAAATATAAAACTAAAATAAAAATAATGTAGTTTGTATTTTTAAATATTTCACAAATATTTAACATATAATACATAACATTCTTCAATTTTTTTAAAATCCCAGAATTATATCTTTAACTTCTATACACACTAATAAATATGTATATATCTTTGAGTTATTTATGTAGTTTTACAGTATTCTGATATATGTATTAATGCACAATTTATTCATTTTTCTACTCGTATATATGCAATTAAAACATGATTTGTGAGATTTCTCTGGGCTTATATATATAGAAATGAAATTGAAGGATTTTAATGTGGATATTTTAATCTTTTTTTGTTTCATCATATTATGGGGGTACAAATATTGTGAAGGTTACATATATTGCCCTTGCCACCCCCACTCCCGCCACCGAGTCAGAGCTTCTAGCATGTCCATCATCCAGGTGGTGAGCATCATACTCATTATGTAAGTATACACTCATCCCCTCCTCCCCCATCCCCCCTCCCACCTGCCTGACACCCGATAAATGTTTTTTTGTTTTTATTTTGACATTTTGGTTACATTTTATATCTTTGCCTCTCCCTAGGAAGGGTTAGAGGTATGCCCTTCCCCTCCACAATGCTCACCACATCCCTAAGATGTGGGTCTACCCCCCCAATCCTTGGTGAACACTACCACCCTTTGAGCACCATAGTTTTAATCAGTCAGTACCAATTTGATGGCGAGTACATGTGGAGCCCATTTTCCTGATCTTGTGTCACCTCACTTTGGATAATGGGCTGAAGCTTAATCCAGGATAGTATAAGCAGTGCTAGCTCGCTGTCGTTTCTTAGAATTGAGTAATATTCCATTGTGAATATATACCAAATTTTAATTATTCATTCATGAATTAACGGGCACTTGGCTTGTTTCCATGTCCTTGCAATAGTGAATTGTGCTGCCATAAACATTTGGGTGCAGATGTCTTTATAATACAATGTCTTATGCTCTTTGGGGTAGATGCCTAAGAATGTTATTGCTGGGTCGAATGGTATTTCTATTTTTAACTGTTTGAGGTATCTCCAAATTCTTTTCCACAAAGCCTGTATTAATTTGCAGTCCCACCAGCAGTGAGAGAGTTTTCCTGTCTCTCCACATCCTTGCCAGCATTTGTTGTTTGGGGATTTCTTGATACATGCCATTCTCACTGGGGTTAGGTGGTATCTCATTGTGGTTTTGATTTGTATTTCTCTAATGATTAGAGATGTTGAACATTTTTTTATATGTTTGCAGGCCATTATTCTGTCTTCTTTGGAGAAGTTTCTGTTCATTTCCATTGCACATTTCTTGATAGGGTTGTTTGATTTTTTTCTTGTTAATTCTTTTAAGTTCTAGATAGATTCTTGTTATTAGACCTTTATCAGAAGTGTAGACAGCAAATATTTTCTCCCATTCTGTGGGTTGTCTATTTGCTCTAATGATAGTTTCCTTGGCTGTGCAGAAGCTTTTTAATTTGATCAGATCCCATTTGTTTATTTTTGATGCTGTGGTGATTGCCTTGGGGATCTTCTTCAAGAATTCTTTGCCTAGGCCAATGTCTGATAGGGTTTTCCCCCTTCTTCTAGGATTCTTAAGGTTTCATGCCTTAGGTTTAAATCTGTTTTCCATCTTGAGTGGATTTTTGTGAAAGGTGAGAGGTAGGGATTCTGATTCAATCTTCTGCATGTAGCTATCCAGTTTTCCCAGCACCATTTATTAAAGAGAGATTCTTTTCCCTATTGTGTATTTTTGTTTGCTTTATCAAAGATTAGGTTACCGTATGCAGATGGTTTCATCTCTGGAATCTCAGTTCTATTCCA
>CAUYPO010039954.1:0-41139 GCA_963574435.1 Cheirogaleus major | reverse complement strand
AAATACTTTTTAAAAGCTTGTGTTTATGCCAGGCATGGTAGCTTATACCTGTAATCCCAGCTACTCAGGAAGCTGAGGCTGGAGGATTATTTGATCCCAGGAGCTTGAGACCAGCCTGGGCAACATAGCAAGACCTCATCTCTAAAAAATGTGAAAAAAATTAGCCAAGCACAGTGGCACACACTTGTAGTTTTAGCTACTTGAGGAGGTGAAGCAGAAGGATCAAGCCCAGTGAGCTATGATGGCACCACTGTACTCTAGCCTACATGACAGAGTGACACCCTGTCTCTACAAAGAAAAAAAATTAATTTCCAGTTTGAGTTTAATTTCTAGCTCTGCTGCTGACTAGCAATGTGACCTGTGGCAAATTCTGTAAGCTCTAGTTTTTTATATGTAAAATAGTAATAAATAGTAATATTAATTGTTAGTAAATTTAAATAAAATACAAACAACCTACCAAGACTAAAACACAAAGAAATAGAAAATATTAACAAACCATTAATGAATAAGAAGACTGAGTCAGTAATAAAAAGTCTCCCATCAAAGCAAAGTCAAGGACCTGATGGCCTCACTGGGTAATTCTACCAAACATTTAAAGAATAATTATCACCAATCCTCCTCAAACTCTTCCAAAAAACTGAAGAGGAAATATTTCCAAGCTCATAGTATGAGGCCAGCATTTTAGTGATGCAAAAGCCAGGCAATGACACTACAAGAAAAAAAATATACAGGCCAATATCCATGATGGACAGTGATGCAAAATTCCTAGACAAATACTAGCAAACTGAACTCATCAGCTCATTATAAAGATCATTCATCATGATCAAGTGAGATTTATCTATGCAATGCAAGGATAGTTCAACATATATAAATGTGATATACCTCATTTATTGAATGAAGGAAAAAAAACATGATCATCTCACTAGATTTTGAAAAGACATTTGACAAAGTAAACATTTTTTTCATGATAAACCTCTCAATAAATACAGTATAAAAGGAATGTACCTCCATAATGACTATATATGACAGACCCACAGCTAACATCATACTCAACAGTGGAAATGTGAAAACTTTTCTTCTAAGATCAGGAACAAGATGAGGATGTCCACTCTTGCCACTTTTATTCATCATAGTACTGGAAGTCCTAGTGAGAGTAAGTAACAAGAGAAAAAAATTAAATGGCATCTAAATTTGAAAGGAAAAAGTAAAATTGTCCTTGTTTGCAGGTGACAAGGACATGTATAGAAAACCCTAAAGACTCCACTAACAAAAAACCCGTTAGAATAAACAAATTCAGTAAAGTTGTGGAATATAAAATCAATATACAAAAATCAATAACTTAAGAACAAATTATTGGAACAAGAAATCACGAAAACAATTCCATTACCTTAGCTACCTCCCAAAAAACCCTCAAAAATCAGGATTAAATTTAACCAAAGAGGTGAAAGACCTGTACACTGAAAATGAGAAAACATTAATAAAAGACATTCAAGAGGACAACAGTAAATGGAAAAATATTCCATTTTCGTAAATTCAAAGGGTAAATATTATTAAATTGTCCACATTACCCAAAGTGATCTAAGTATCTAGTGCAATCCCTATCAAAATACCACTGATATTCTTCACAGGAATAGAAAAAAACAACCTTAAAATTAATATAGAACCACCCAAGACCTTGAAGAGACAAAGCAATTCTGAGCAAAAAGAACAAAGCTGGAGGCATCACACTATTTGAGTTCAAAATATACTAAAAACCTGTAAGTAACCAAAACAGCATGATACTGGCATAAACACAGACACAGAGACCAGTGGAACAGAACAGAGAATGTAGAATTAAGTCTGCACATTTACAGTTTACTGATTTTTGACAAAGGTGCCAAGAACATACATTGGGGAAAGGACATGCTCTTCAATAAATGGTGCTGAGAAAACTGTATATCCATATGCAGAAGAATGAATTGAGACTCCTAGCTCTCACCAAATATAAATCTAAAGTCAAAATAATTTAAAGGCTCAAATGTAAGACCTGAAACTATGAAATTGCCTGAAGAAATAATAAGGGAAAGCTCCATAATATTGATCTTGGTAATGCTTTTATGGATAGGACCTAAAAACACAAGCAACAAAAGACAAAAGAAACAAATGGAATTACATTAAAGACAACTATTAACAGAGTGAGGAGACAATCTGTAGAATTGAAAAATATATTTGCAAATCATACATCCAATAATGGTTTAATATCTGAAATAGTTTAAGAACTCAAACAACTCAACAGTAAGGAAACAAATAACCTGATTTTAAAAATGGCAAAGGAGCTGAATAGACATTTCTCAAAGGAAGAGATAGAAATGGCCAATTGATATATAAAGAATTCTCAAAATCACTAAACATCACAGAAATCCAAATTAAAACCACAAGAGATATCACATTACACCTGTTAGAATGGCTATTATCAAAAATATGAACAATAATGAGTGTTGGAGAGAATGTGGAACAATGGGAAATCTTGCACACTGATGATGGAAATGTAAATTAGTACTGCCATTATGGAAATCAGTATGGAGGTTTCTCAGAAAACTAAAAATAGAACTACATTATGATCCAGCAAACCCACAACTTGGTATATATCAAGGGAAATGAAACCAGTATGTCAAAGAGATATCTGCACCCTCATGTTCATTGCAGCATTATTAACACTAGGCAAGATATGGTATAAATCAATAAATGGATAAAGAAAAGGTGGTGTATATATGCACATAGGAATACTATTCAACCTTGAAAATGAAGGAAATTCTGTCATTTGTGACAACATCGATGAACCTGAAGGACATATTAAGTCAAATAAGAGACAGGCACATAAAGACAAACACAGCATTATCTTACTCGTAAAATCTAAAAAAGTTGAACTCATAGAAGTAGATAATAAAATGGTGGTTACCAGTGACTGAGGGTTGGGGGAGTGGCAGTGAATTGGGGAGATTTTACTCAAAGTATACACAATTTCAGTTAGATAGGAGGAATAACTTCAAAATATCTATTTTACAACATGGTGACTATATGTAATAGCAACGTATTGTATCTTGAAATTGCAGAGAGATTGGATTGTAAGTGTTCTCATCACCAAAAAAAGATAAGTATATGAGGTAATGCATATGTCAATTGGTTTGATTTAGCCATTCAACAATGTATATACATTTCAAAACACGTTGTATATAATATACTTATACAATTTTTATCTGTTGATTAAAATAAATAATTGATGTTAAAAAAGATAACATAAACAATATACAGGCAGGTAAGCATTTAATTTATTTCATTTCAAGTAACTTTGAAAACATACAAAGTTTAAAAATCTTCTTTCAACTATTCATTAATATTTATAAATTATTCATCAAATATTTATCAATGCTGAATTTGATAATTAAAAAATATTCAATAACATAGTTTTTACTAATAATAATTCAACATACAGCTTTATTAAATTAGGTCAACAAATTGTAATCTGTTTATCAATATTTATTAGCTATTTCATCTTTACTTCCTTTGCCCCTACCACATTCCTTTTCATTCATGTCTTTAAATGAAATCTTTCTTCATGAATAAAACAGTAGTGCATTATAGACAAAATTATCAACAAATACTTGTTAAATAAGGTTATAGTTCACAAAAATATAGGTACTCTAAGAGATACAATAGAAGAAAATAATTCATTATCCACAAGGAGCTTACAATCATATTTGGGAGAAAAAAATGACATAGCAGAAAGAGTAAAATGTATAAGAATAGTCAAATTAGGGAGCAGAGTATGTAAAGCAAATATAAATTCAGAGAAAGGGGTAGTAAAGTTAGAGATATTCCCTGAACTGGGAAGAACGTGAAGAAACAACACATTGTCATCTCACTTATTAAGCCTATTTAAGAGTTTCCTTTAGAAAAGGTTGTCATTATGGACATTTGTGTTCTAAGACCAATAATAAATATTTAAAACTTATTTCAAAACAATTAGCATACAATACAAAATTAATAAGACTTATCTTTTAAGCTCATCTTACTGTTTTACTACAGATTTGAAATCTTTTTATGATTGTACAGTTTACTAGCCACAGTCTACGCAGGAAAATCGAAAACAAAGAAGTTATTTTTAAAAAGAGAACTCTCTCTCTCTATTATATATATAATATATTATATTATATATAATATATATGTATAATATATATGTATAATATAATATATTATGTATTAATATATAATTATAAAACATAATTATATAATATTGATATATTATATATTATACATATATTAATATGTATATTAATATATATTATATTATGCGATATATTATATAATTATATTATATAAATATACATAATTATATAATATATAATTATACAATATAATATTTATATTGTATAATTATATATATATAATAGAGAGAGAGAGAGAAAATTAGTTAAACCGATGTTAGAAAATCCAGGGAAGTAGCTAACATCCCTAACTCTCAGGGACCGGAGAGAAGAGTTTGGGTTGTCAGAAGCTAACAGTTTGCATGAAGAACCCACACGCCTTTTACTCAGGACTCTAAGGAATGAGCACTGCAAAACCAATGTTAATATCTCTGGAATTTGAAAGAATACTTCTTTGTAGCTAGGTTCAGACACTGAGGAAGGGATGTCATCTGGTTGGAGTTGGCATCGCTGCCATGGCTGGTTCTGAGAGTTGCAAGGATGCTGGGAACTAGAAGCAACTGCTGCTGCCCAAAGGCAGCGTCCAACACTGAAGCAAGGCCAACAAGAGCAACTAGCAAACAGGGAGGGGAAATCCCTGTCTCCCCACTGCTACCTTGCACACTTACTCTAGTGCCCCGATCGGAAGCAGCTAGTGAAGAGCCAGTTGGCAAAGAAAAAATGTGGTTGGCAGACCCTCAGCCCCTGCATCATAAAGAAGAGTATGAAGGGTGAGTTTATAGCTCAGAAACAATAGCTTAATAACTAGCACATTTATGTCCTAAGATGAGAACTAAGATGTAAACATTTCATAGTAATTTTTCCACTTTACTATGAAATTGAAATCTTTCCCACATAATTTTATTGCTCTCCACTTAGCTTTGTTATTGCAAAACGTGCATCTCTCTGTGGGAAAAAGAAAAAAATTCTTGAAAGGTGAGTGAATGTAATATAATAATCACCACTATTTAAAGACCATCACTGAAAGGAAGAAAATATTTTACTTTAATTACAATTGTGTTTAGTGCAAGCAAAATTTTAACAGACAAATTAATGTAGATGAGAAAGAATTAGAGGCTAAAGGATATCCGTCTGTGTGCTAATGAATAACCACTACATACCAGATGAGAAAGATAGAGTAAAAGAAGATTGAGTGGTGAATGGTGACGCTAATGAGAAGCAGCTGTGTCACATTTTTCCTGATTTTTCTACTTTTGCATATGAAGCAGAAAATACCTGGCTGCAATGAAGGTGCCGGCTAGATTAGCAGCCATTTTAAGGCTCTACTGGGGGATGATCTGCTTTCAAGCTCAGATATGTAGGCCTCAGGTCCTTGCAGGCCATTGGCCAGAAACCTACATTCCTGGCGACATGGGCAGCTCACAGGGCGACTGACAGCATAGCACAGGGAGTGAGTGAGAGATCACTTAAGATGGGAGCAACAGCCTTTTTGTAACGTGACCTCAGAAATAGCAACCCATCACCTCTGCTGCATTTTATTCTCTGCAAGGAGATTACACAAGGGCAGAAATAGTAGGAGTCAGAAAGCATTGGGGACCATATTAGAGGCTGCTGACCACAGATCCTAAATACTTAAAATAACAGTGTGATCTGCATTTTGTGCTCTGACAGAGTCTACAATAAGGTTTGGCATCAAATTTTTGAAGACTGTGGAAACCACTATTTGAGATGCTTTTATAATAGACCTACCAGTATTATATGCTTAAATAAGGCAATTTATCAAGTTAGAAAGAAGCACAAGTGTATTCTTGGAGCCGTTTTCTGTTCCATAATGATTTTTTCCCACATCTCCAGTTATTGACAAATAGTGATTAATTCAGGGGATCAACAATGTTATCTTTGCAACCATAATGACCATTTTATGATCTTCAGGGCTCTTCCCTCAGAGTGCAAGTTGTCTACCACAACTTCAGGAATCACCTCTTAGTTCAAGGCCAAAAGACATGAGAAAAGGTAGCACTAGCAAGCATTCTCCACTAACTGGGAAGGGAAACCTCAGAAGCCCACCAGGGGACTCTTCTTCCATCATAATAGTCAACCCTAGAGCAGAGAAAGAGACCGAGATAACATTGACAAGTTTGGACTGACCAGGATTTGGCCTCTGGAGCTGCAGAAAGGAGTACATTTCCTGAGATCAAGGGATTTCTACTTTTGAAAACTCAGATCTGAGAAGAAAGGATTTTTGGATGTATAATGAATAATCTGCCACACGTAATAAGCAAAGTTTCTGAATGATATCAAGTGTATCCCCTGACTTGCATATTTAAAATTCAGTGAAACTGTTAGTATTTTAATTTATCTCTAATTTCCATTTTATCATATTAAATTATTAGCTGCAAAAATAAATGAAGCCAGATGATGTTATATGAATCAGGGGCCTTAAGGCACTAAACTTCAGCTTTAATTTTTGAGTTATCTTACTTTTAGACCAAAATATATTACAAAAAATTACATTATGCAACGGGAAAACTATAGCAGCTTTATACATGAGATGTTAATGATAAAACTTTTATTTATAAAGAAATCTTTACCTTCTAAAAAAATCTGCTACTGGCCTGGCCTATTATTCTAGTTCTTTTTTCTTAAAAAGCCAGCATCTAATATTTTAAAGTCTCATTTAATATAGACAATGAGAACAGGGTAAAGTTTTTTTTTAAAAAAAACACGCTTTAATACTTGCACATTCATTCTTAGGATTATTGAATAAATCTATAATGATAAGGAATTTAAACTTTTTTAAAGTTAAATATGAAGCCGTATAGACAGGCTACTGGAATAGACCATTAAATCTAAAAATAGACAAAAACTACATGTAGAAACTTAAAATATGATATAGAGTGGATTTCAAATCTGTGGTCAAAATATAAATTTTAATAAGTGGTATTAGGAGAATTTGATAGTATACTTTATGCAAAAAGAAATAGTTCAAATATTTATATAAGACATATAAATAAAAAGTGATAGAAGAAAACATGGGAACATTTTTTAAGTCATGAAATGAGCAGATTTTTCTAAGACAGATAAAGAAAATATTGGTAAATCCAACAATGTATACATCAGCATTCTATATCGTAAAACACATGCATAAAAGAAAATATTGGTAATTACATAACAAAGGGATAATTTATTTAATATAGAAACCACTCCTAACAATTGAAAAAAGACCAAAAATATACAGAGGATATGAGAATATCTCTGAGAGAAGTAAATTCAAGTAGCTCATAAATGTCTGAAAAGATAGTTTACCCCACACTTATGAAAAGACAGATGAAAAATAAAAATGAGAGAATACTATTTTCTCCCATTAGATTGCCAAAAGCAAAAATGGTTAAAAATAGAATTATAAAATGCATATGAATACATGTATGCTTGTAAGCTCATCAATAACTCTCAGAAAATTCTTAAGAAACAGATAATAATGATTATTATAATAATTTGCAATAACGATTATATTTAGAGAGGTGAGTTGAATGGCCACTGAGAAACATTTTGCTGCAAGCTCATTTGTGTTATTTGCAATTTGAACTGGGATAGTTTATTCCTATTAAAAAATTAAAATACAGTATTTAAAAATTAAATTTTTTTGACCAATTGCAATCTAATTGAAAACCTACCACTATCATGTAATTACATAAAATATTACCTAACATTTCTGTTTCACATTTACACCAGACCAATTTCTGACTTCTGACTGTGGGAAATAGTATTTCTTTCCCTGAGAGCTTTCTCTGAATACTGAAGCCTGCTTTATTTGCCCTTGGAGTTGGCTAGAATTACCTGGAAATTAGTACCCTTTAGGAGGAGCCCTTTAACCAATGTCTGACAGAAGCTGGTACATAAATAGTTAAGCTCAGTCATCCCTTGAGTGGGATATCTATGAGACAATGGTGAGTTCTACACTGGCTCACAGTTTCCCCAACAGGCTTATATGATGGAAGTTACACATTTGGGATTGGGCCCAAGCACATCCAAAGTGCACAAGTAAGTTTCAACAACAAAGTGGCCAAGAAATAAAAGCCACATACCACTACTGCACTGTACATCCACATGTCTCCCACGTCCTATGGCCTTGTGGGAAGTTCCCTATGACCAGTTGACCAAGGAATAAAAATACTCAGGTCTTGTTCAAGACAGGTTGCTTCTGAAAGAGAGAAAAATGGATTGCTGTTCAACTCCAGCTCTATTCAGAAACAGCTCTGAAATAAAGGAAAGAGGAAAAATCCTCCCAGTAGTCAGCTATCCAAGTGATACATTTGATTGTTGACCTGGAGTAGAAGAAGTAGATGGAAATATGGATGGCCATGAAATTCTGAGCAGTATTGAATGACTTGACTAGCTGGTCAGGGGCCTGAAGGAACAAGATTGAAAATCAGAGAAAAGAAATTTGAGGTTAAGCATGTGGGTATATTTATAAGAAAGAGCACAAAGTGTTCAGAGAATGAGCACAATGTCCATTCCTGTCCTTAGAGATCTGTATAAGGACATGAATGGGCACTATGCATGGGCCCAAATGTATGAGCTTCTCAACAGCAACATGGTTGGACTGACTCCAACTGTGTTTTCTAAGATATTAAATCATGAACCATGCATGGCAGAATTCCATATAGCAATAAACTCTCCCTTATAGAGCCATTATTCTGAACCCCATAACATCTTGATCCAAATTACCAAAACTGATTCAAAATGAAATAATCCATCACAAGAGCCTTCTATCTATTAAACTAATTATATTTATAATTAGAAACCCAAATCTCAATGGAAGTTCCAGACTCAGGTTTGTGCTGTTAAATCTGTCAGATGTTCAAGGAAGAAATATTAATTTTACAAAACCCCTTTCAGAAAATAGACAAAAGGTGTATGCTTCCCAATTTACTGTATGATGCTTCCCAACTTACTTACTTGACACCAAAATTTGATCAAGTTATTACAGGAAATTAAAGACCAACACCCTCATCAACACAGATGCAAAAATTCTTAAAAAAATAGAAAAGCAAATACGGAAATATGTGAAGGAAAATATATTGTGATTAAGTGGGAATTATTCTAGGAATATAAAATTGGTTCAGTAAGTGAGAATCAATAATGTATTTCACTGCATTAATACAATAGAGGAGAAAACTCATGATCTGCTCAATAAATATTAAGAAAGCCTTTGACAAAATTCAACAACCATGTTAAAAAAATTTTGTCAGCACACATGGAAAATAAGAGACTTTCCTTAATTTGATAATGGGCATTTACCAAAAAACTCTTCAGCTAATATTATACTCAGTCATAAAATACTGAATGATTCTTCTGTAAGATTGGAAAATATGCAAGGTTGTCTATTCCAACTTTTTATAATCGATATTCCACTGAGAGTTTTAGGCAGTGAAATACAGCATCATTACTGGGAAAAAAAGGAGTAGATCTGTTTTTGTCTACAGATGGCATGCTTGTTTAAATAGAAAGTCCTAAGGACTCTGCAAAAACAACCCTAGAATTAATAAATAAAATTAGCATAGTCACAGGATATGAATTCAATATACAATAATTAATTGCATATATTTATAGTAGGAAATTGAAAATTTTAAATGATACTATTTATAATAGCATCATAAAATATGACATTTCTTAAGATAAATTCAGCAAATGATGGTCAAGATCTTATGTCTAAAAACCAAAACATATTGCTGAGAGAAGTTAAAGAAAATTTAGGCAGGAAATGTTCTCACTCTCTCCTTTGTTAGTTTGTTTATTGTGTCTTAACAGGCCCGGTAGCACAATAAATGGAACAGAACAAAATAAACAGTTACCTAAACTGTGATTTTAAAGGATAGTCAAAGTGTGTTCCTACCCCCTCCCCAATCTATTAGCCACAGTGAATGTACTCCTCTCTCTTCTTCCCCTCTGAGTCCATTATAGCTTGATTTCTTTGAACCGTAGATGCCATATGGTTTTCAGGAGGCCACTGTTAAAGTTGAGGTATCCCTGAGAGGAATATTTTCCAACCAATCTTAAATGAAAGATACTATCTTGGCTGGGGTTTAGTAAATAGCAACTAGAGAGCAAGGTACTAGCTGGAGAAACATAGAAGATGCCCGTAAACAAAGGGTGGCACCAAATCCTAAAAACACACTTTATGCTTGCTGAATGTGTTTATTTATTTATAAACTATCTGCTTTAGAGAGTCGATATGAGGATTGAACAATGCAGTATTATGAAATATTTTGCACAATAACTAACACTTATTCATAGATGACCAGTTAGTCATATGCTGTATTCTTACTTCTTCCACAGGCTTCCTTAAAGCCAGCCCAGTGTCCCAACACCTAGTAAATAAGTCCCTCCTAATTCTGATTAGAGGAAGTAGGAGGAAAGCACAACGGACTCTGAGGACAGACTGCCTGAGTTGGAAACTTGGTTCCATCACTTACCAGCTGTGTGAACTTTTACAAGCCAATAAGCATCTCTGTGCCTCAGTTACCCTATCTCTAAGATTGGAATAATTACAATATCCATCTCAAAAAATCATTTATGAGGATTAAATTAGTGTAAATTTAATTAAATTAGTTTTAATCCTCATAAATCTCTTAGTATATGCATGGAACCTATTAAATACCATGTTAGTGTTACCTGTCATTACCACATGTTCAGGCTTTAAAAGGATGTAGCTAAAAGGCCTTACTCCTAGTGGTTCTTTTTCTGAATACCAGTAACTCTGTGGTTCACTTGTTTTCCTTGATTTAAAGATATCTATAGACATAGGGGTCAAATTGTGAAATAAGTCACCTGTGTGTAAGTGGCAGGGAAGCCAAGGTATTTTCCAAATTGTGTTTTGTGGCACACCAATGTCGTTAAGATGCCAACATGAGTTCTACGTCTAATAAATTTGGTGAAATATTGTAAACAAAATCTTCATCTTGAAGCTTTTAATATTATATAGGCTATGAGTGATTCTAAAGCAAATATATAGCTATTTAATTTTGCTTTATTTTTTCACAAACTTTTTGAACCATGGGTCATTCGTTCTAAAAATCCCAACCATTCAATGTAATACCTTTTAAAATCTTTACCTCTGTGCAGCAAATTGCAGGGAACACATCCTGGCATTTTGTCCTTAGCATCCCTTGTGATAGGAGAATAATAGCAGATGCCCTAAAATCACAAAAGGAGACAGAAAAATGATTTCATTACAGCAAATATAATAACAGAGAATAAAATTGTGCAGAATACATTCTATTTAGAAAGTATGTGCTTCTTTATATATGGTTCTGATTAAAATGATTAAATTAAACATAATTTCCATTTCAGTACTTCAGTTAGCTAGAAATTATTTTAAGGAAAGGAGGTTATACCAATAAATCTGTATAACAGGAAATTTTACAGAGCTTTACTAATATCAACACATACTTGATTAATTTGCTCTTTGTGTTAGTTCATTTTATGTTTATATTTAATCATAGATTTCTTTTGGGCCTAGAATATGTCTTCTATTTCTTTTGTATTTGTATTCATAGGAAATTCAATAAATGTTTTTAATCAATATTTCATGGAAATTATTTAGATTTAATATCTCCAGATTGCTCATTTCTTAACCAGGATTATATTGACTCATTTGTCAATTTGTTATTTAATACATTCATTTCAAAATACATTCAATTGATTTTTTAAGACTTTTCTTAGCTAGTTGGCTATATTGCTAGATGTCATTGCTATTTTACAATTATCCTGATTTTTTACAAATTTGACTATCTACAATTTAACAGTTTAAGTATAGTCCCATTTATGTGTATTCCCAAGACACTTTCATTTTATTCAGATAAATGTATTGAACTATTGCCTAACAAAATAGGTTATATTGCTACCTAGAGTGGCATGCCCTATAGTTCTACATTTAGAATAGTATATCCCACCCTGCTACCTCAAATCCATTTAAATGTGCTCATTCAAGTGACTGAGATAAATGACCTTGGAACGAAAACACAATATGCTACATGAATCAATAAACTAGGCTTTGATTGTAAATAGTGGAAAGCATTCAAGAAATAATGGAATATTCACATAAGCGAGTAGAAAGTATCATTGACCAAAATCAGAAATATTATACAGAAAGTGGCGAGATTCCTGATGAGTTTAAAGACCTAAAAGCATCCTAATTACTCAAAATCACTGTATTTTAAAAGCTGTTAAAATCTATTACTATAAGGGTGCCAAATTTTCAATTACATAATCTGTTTAATACTAAACAGGAGACTGGCTAAATAAAGACTACCAGAACAGACTCAAAATATTTATGACAAGAATCTGAATTTTACATAAATTAATCTCAGGGAAGAGATGGGTAATGAAACATGTGTTTTTGGAAAGAGAAGCCCTTAAATCCAATAATCTAGGTAGGTTTCCATGTATCAACATAGAAGCATTTTGGTGACTGCTCCCCACTCTTTGGTACTCATACTTGTACTGGCAGCTTCCTCCTGCAAGCCCCTGTGACACTCTGAAAACTTCCTCTGAAAGATGTGGTAGGTGGTCATATTATCTACATTTCATAAGTTAAATTTTACAGACTAGATTGGACTGATAATTCTTTTTAAAAACAAGACAAACTAAATATTTTTATTTTGAAGTAGAAGGGATTTTTTAAACATAAAAAATATAAAGAAATAAAGCAATCATCCTTATTCTCCCCCAAATTTAACAGCTGTTCACTTCTGCATGTCTATTTTTATCTACCTACCTATCATCTACTTATTCATCTATTTATCCATCAATTTCTATCTTTAGCCAAGAATGCAATTGCTCTCTGATGCTCATTCTCTCCTTATGTCTTTTTTGACCAAGCTAGAATGCCACACATCCTGGCAAGCCCTAGCATAGAGGGTACCATATAACTAAATCTGGCTGATGAGATGGAAATGAAAGTTTGTATGTTTTCCTAAAAAGGAAGGAGTTATATCTTTACAGAGTCTGTCTCTTGCCCCTGGTTTAGAATGTAGAGATGACAACCAGAATTTCAATGACGATTTGGGATCATGAATTAAATAAGAATTTTGAGAATGGCAGAGAAGAAAATTACATGGCCAGGTGCCTGATGACAGTATAATGCCACCGTATCAGCCCTGGTAACCTACATATTTCATATGATAGAGAAACCAGCTTGTACCTTCTTTAAACCAAGTAGTGTCTGGTTTTCTGTCACATGTAGTCAGACATAAGCCTACATGCTGTTTATTAAAATTATACAAGAACCACTTGAATACCTTACCTGTAGGAATGTTACCAGGTGTCTAAAATAAAATTCACTTAACTACTTTCTTCAATTCCAATTCTGTTTAGAAGTTTCCATTGTTATTTATTTATAATTTATTCTTCTAATCCTTTACTTAAAACTACACACACACACACATATATATATAGCTTGAGAGTAGTGCATACTTTTTTATATTTTTTAAAAAAATTATATAAAGGGTAACATGCTTTTTATGCAATTCACTTTTTTTACTTCATAATGTTTTAAAGATGTTTCCTCACTAATCTATATAATTTTTATGAATGTGTTGATTTTATTTAATATTTGTGTATATATATGTCACTTTTTATTTATGTATTTATTTATTGATGTACATAGAGATTATTTCTATTTCACTGTTGCTCATCAGTCTGAAACAAACATCCTTGAGCCCATTCTTTTCTCATATGATATTTCTAGGATAGGATCCTAGAAGAGGAATAGAAGAGTCATAGGAATTATACATTTTCAATTCCCATAGATATTTCAGATGGGTTTTTAAAGAAAGAAAAAGTGAAGACCATTTTACACAGCAAGGACATCTAGATAGTCTTTACAAATTTGTTGTTTTGAGGAATTGCTGGATAGTTCTGGGTTTTTATTCACATATACACATATTTATTACTATAACCAATATTATACAATTTTTAAATACAATAATAAGTATAGTCCTCTGTGGCCTCCAACACAGTATTTGCCTGGTGAGAAATATAATGAAGAAAAACAAAAAGAATTACGAGAACCAACAGCCAAGAGACATTTAATGCCAACAAAATAAAATCATCAGTATTCTGAAAACAACAACATTTTCTCCTGCTTTCTATTATTTATCAGTTGAGGGGAAGAGAAAGATAAATGGCAATGTGAAAAAGATAAGATTTTCTCTGAATAATAATTCTTTTCTGTCCCTTGGCACCTTCTATTGGACTTCTGCTCAAAGGTCTCAGAGTTTTATATCTACAGATAAGCTGTAGTTTATAAATTCAGAAAATAAGGCACAGTGAGACTTGTTCAAAGACTATGAAGGCCGGTGAAGCCCATAACTATAAATCTTCTATTATGTCTATTCACCTTAATAAACTCCCTCCATCTTAGAAATTGTGGCCCTGTGCGCTTAGACAGTCAGTGATGTCTAAAATGCTTCCTTTCTTCAAAGTTACATTTTAAATGTTAATTATGGGAAGCAGAGCTGTGCTGAATTATCATTTACAATATGTCAGTCTCATACTTTGAAGTCCGGGGAATGATGTTTGTAAACAGGGGAAACTCAGCTTTTTTTTCCTGCAATCATTTAGCTTTCAAAAAAATCAAAATATACCTCAAAGACAAAAATATTAAAATTAGAATCTTTGACATGTTTTTCAAGCATGAGTGCTTTCTTATTTTTATAAGACATTTTTGCATAACTTGACTTGGATTTTGATGACATAATTTAAAATTATAATATATTTTCCAAAATAGAGGAAGGTTCACATATAATATAAAATCAGCTTAAAAATGCTTTCTCTGTATTTCTCTTGTTAATTAGAGAAATAACCAATTATGCAATTATATAACCAATGATTTAATTTACATTCAAAAATAGATATGCATCCCAAACTTAAGGGAATATTTTTGACTACATTTTTAATTTTCAATATAAATGAATAAATAACCTAATGCCACAAAGTGATTCCTATGAAACTAAAAGCCTAATATAGAAAGCTAAGACTTTCTTTTATAGAACATTCTTTTTTTTTTAACATTACCTAGTTCAAAAATACGTGGAATTATTGACAAATTTCAGAAAATATCTCTAGAAACTTAACAAGATCTCCTTAATAGTCAAATAAAAATAGACTGTTAATGTTTTATATTATGACAAGCTCAATACTGGTCTTAGGGAAATGGAAGATGTCTTACTGGCAACTGTGTAGGAAATGCTTACTACAGTAGCTTAGACTTTATACCAAAGATAAGTGTGTGGCTGAGTTTAAAAAAGTAGGTTCCTACTTAAAAAACCTACTTAAAAAAGTAGGTTCTAACAATTTTATTTCTATACATAATATTTGTACTTGAAATTAATCAACATCTTAAAAAAATAGCTATTCAGAAAAATATATTAACTAAGAGTTGGTTATTAATATGGGTAGGTAACAGCCACCTAGTACAAGTAAAACTATTTTTTTCCGCATTTTGATACAATATCATATGTTAAATACAAAATCTTCATTCTTTGATAAGTGACAAAATGCTTAAGTGATTATATATATTAATCCATTTATCTAACTCATTTGCTATTATGTTTCCCCTTCATCCATAACATATTTTGACAAGCAATCCTGTTTTGATTTACTGGGAAAAAATTAAGAAGCTAAACTATAGTTTTATAGTAATTGCAACAGAAATAAATGTGAAGGATATCATGTACTTTCCAAGTGCTGTGAAACCAGGAGGCCTGGTGTCTTAAGATTTGTCATCTTCAAATTATGCATAATAAATTACATTTGAGTACAATATATCTCCAAACACTTTTCCTGATCCCTGCTCAACTTCCTCTGTTGGGAGTGTTTTTGTTGAGCTTAAATATTATCTTATACTTATAGCTCTTTGAGATGTCTCCATATTACTTTCCACAGAGGTTGTACTAGTTTGTAGTCCCACCAGCAATGTTTGAATGTTCCTAACTCTCTGCATCCATGCCAATATTTTTTGCTTTGGGACTTTTTGAAAAAGGCCATTCTCACTATATAGTAATAACATTCATCAGGTGTCCGGCAGATGAGAAGGGGGAGGTGGGAATAGGTATATACACACCTAATGGGTGCGGTGCACACCATCTGGGGGATGGACACCCTTGAAGCTCTGACTTGGGTGGGGCAAAGGCACTATAGGTAACCTAAACATTTGTATCCCCATAATAAGCTGAAATAAAAAATTAAAACAAAATAAAATAAAATAAAAAAATAAAACTTAAAAAAATTATCTTATAAAACATCCAAAAGTTACTCTTTAAAGAACAGGTTAAGGTATCTTTAAAAGTTCTTGTTTTCATAACAGTAGATGTACAAACATTCAGTGAAATATATGTTCAAGGTTGAACATACATTTTATTCTCATTTTCAAAGAAAAAGAAAAGACAGTTCAAAAAGAAAATGTAGCATTTTGAAGTTATCTCTATTCACTGTTCAATATCCTTCAGTTTTTCCTAAAGGATTTCCTGTTCTAAAAATCATTTTTAGATGTAATCAGAATAACTTTCTGTGAACTTCTCAAGCCAATGCTTTAATAAGACTAGTCAAAAATAGATGTGTGCATCTACTAATCGCCTGTGCTGTATTAGACACTCCAGAGAACACAGAGAAATAGAGATAACTGCCCTGGCACTGAAATATTTCTTTTTATTGAAAATTATCTGTCCAACCAGGTTAAAAAGAAGGCTGACGATTATGTACTCCATTTGGATAATTTAAGTCTCCATAAGTGAAAAATATGAAGAAATAGAAGTTAGCCATATTTCTTATGATACTGGAAAGAACTTAACAAATAAATTATTCTATTGGAGCCCTGTTTAGAGATTATTAAAAGAAATAGTTATTCCTATGAATTCCATGATTAAATAAAAATTATAGTTTTCACAGTTTATATAATAGTGTTAGTATATGGCTACAATGTACACTTGTTTCTTAATCACCATTTTGGCAAAGAGCCATTGGCTAGAAATATTGGCATCTATTCATTTAAGATTCTATTGGGTATGGTTTCTTTTTCTGCCATTTCAACAAGATGAAGGGATAGTTATGCCTTCTTTCCTCCCAAGTATAGATTGATAACTTAAAGTATCTTCCTTATGTTCATCTTTGTGTTATCTGCCTCCTCTAAGAGCATACAATGAGATATATTGTGCACAGGATAAATTACTATGTTTACTGGGGTTCACACACAATTTGTAATGGCTAGCACAATCAAAACTTGTATCAGAGAGATGCATTATATTGGCTGAACTATTTACCTACACTTTCTAGGTAGTGTTAAATACCTAAGTGGAAGCAGAGCTAAAATTCTACCTTTTTCTCCCATTCTACTTTTTCCTCCACAGAAAAGTAAATTCCAAATGAAAGAAAATAAGGGAGGTGAAGAGTATAGCAAAGCTGAGACAGAAATTATATCTGAATTTCTATATCTTTATTTATGATTTTGTCTCTGCTATTACCTAGATCTTGCTTATTTATGCATCTAAAACACAGAAGAAACAAACTTGATATAGCATGCCCAACTGATTAATGTTATAAATAGTAAAAAAGATATATATCTAAAAATTGGAGATAAATTGGATTTTCATTTGAAAGAATAATTCTATCAAGTACCGTTTTATGTGCCAAGGAACAAAAGCTAAAGATGAAATATAGCAGAAATATAGATGTGGCCCACAGAATTGAGGAATAAGAGTTGAAGGATAAGGGCTTAGAAACCACAGGAAAAGAACTACTGAAACCAATGAATGTTATTTTTATACGTGCATTTAGGTGTTGATCAGTTAAAACCAATTTGATGGTGAATACATGGGGTGCCTGTTTTTCCATTCTTCGAATACTTCACTTAGTAGAATGGGTTCCAGCTCTATCCAGGATAATACAAGATGTGCTATAAAACCATTGTTTCTTGTAGCTGAATAGTACTCCATGGTATACATATACCACATTTTATTAATCCACTCATGTATTGATGGGCACTTGGGTTGTTTCCACATCTTTGCAATTGTGAATTGTGCTGCTATCAACATTCGAGTGCAGAGCTGAGGATTTAAGTATAGGAAATAAAGGCTAATCTCTTCAAGACAGAATTTTGGAAACAGAAAATCCAATTATTTTCAGGTTTTGGGGGATTTTGTTTTGATTTAAATCGATGTCCAAGGTTAAAGTTCCTGGAAACATGTCCCATTAGCCCATCTTAGATTGTGTGTCTAACACTTGGCCAAGGCGATATGAAGTATTTTCATAAATGGTGTCATCAATGTTGTATCCAATGAGGAAGAAATAATTTTCCAAAACAAAGTCATGGTCTTCTGATAGATGAAGGTGTGAATGGATGTTCAGGACGCAGAACAGGTTTCTACTATGATAATTATTAACAGATTTATGAGTACAATTTGTACTTTCACATTTATTGTGAATAGAAAATATTTATTGACTTGTGTTAGTTTATTATAGTAATTATTCTTGCCATTAAATTAATTTAGCTCAACAAGGGGCAGTTGTATTGTGTAAGTGTGTGTGTGTATTCATACTGCAACTTACCAAACCTTTTCATATATAAGTTATTTTATTTGCTCCATCCTATGAAGTAGATATGATTTTGTATATTTTATATAAAGAGAAAGTAGATTCAAAGGGAGTAAGGAACATAACTAGCCATTGCTAAACAGACAATAAGGAGTAGAGACAGGAAATTAAACCTTTTTTTTCATTTTAAGTGCTTGAATATTCCATGGGTAAATCAGCTACATTGTGTTATTATAAGAATGGGAAGGACTCAACTTCAATAAATATTGGTCTCTAATTATTATTTGTATATGTTTTCTATAAAAGTAAGTATTTTAAATAAATAATTTTACTTTACTAAACAATGATAATTCTGCATAGTTGTTAGCCTACTTAAATTTGTCCCATAGCATATAACCCTGTTGATATAACATCTCAAACTTGTATTCTTTTTTAATAAAGGAAAAAACTCTTTTTCATTCATTTGTATTATGACACCCAGACATACATTTATTTATAATTAATTTTATTTCTTCCTGCCGTAGCCCTGTATTTTCAATAAAAATTATTATTACAGACTCCACTGAAATTCATTCTAATTTTTTTATGATTGACAATTTTTTCCAGTGCCTTCTAATTTTGTCTTCTAAAGAGTTAGTATTGTTTTTTGTTTGTTTTTTTTTCAATTTTTTTGGTTTTGGGTTTTTTGTGTGTGAATATGTTCTCATGTTTAGAATTCTGACACAAACCATGCGATATGTATACGCTCTTCCTTTTTCTTCTGCTTTGTTTTTTTCATGTATTCTTTCTCTAGCTCTTACAACCTAAGTCTGTTTTCTCTTTGTTTATTTAAGTCTTATATTGGCAGAGGAATATCGGAGTTCTTTCACAGATTTTACTTGACTAGTAGACAAGTAGTTTAACTGATACAAGAACATGCTAAAATTGGGAGCTATGCTTAAAATTGTTGCTATCTCAAATGATGTGGCTGAGATGATCAGAAGCAAAATCTAACATACTTCTGTACAATGTTATATACATTGCAAATAACTGCTCCACTCAATTTCTGTTTATGTACATATAAATGTATTTCACATATTTATTTTATGTTTATATATTGTATTTTACCTATATTATATAATATACGTATGTATGTATACATATATTTATATATGTCTTAATTATCGATACATAATCTTTCTTTTTAGGAATATTGTATGTGAATATACATACTATATATGTGCGTGTACACACACATATATACACATACACCTGTTAGAGACACTTATTAATACACCTCTATTTAATGACAATATGTCATTATATTAGATTTCCAAAATGTTTCAAGAAAATATCATCAATAGGGACAAAGTTCAAAGTTCAGGTATTCTGTAACTACAGCTCACTTTCTTCAGGCAATAACTAGGCATGTTGTTACAGAATGAAATCAGATTTCAATTTCCTTTCCTACAATGTAAATCTCATGGAGTTGATATTATATATTACATATCTTTGTAGCCTTTTATGTCTGGCATGGTGGACTTGAACAGTTTAATTAATGGCATAAACAGTAATTATATGGATACTTTTTGAAAATGATCCGTTCTGATTTTGTCTTGAAAGAGTTAAGCTTTTGCTATCTGGGGATTTTTATTCTTGTTAGTTTAAATCTAATAAGTGGAAGCACAATTTTTCCTTATAAAATATTGGTGCTAAATCTTTTTCTTCTGTCTTTATGACTTCCATGAATGATTACAGCAAATTCAATTCCTAAATATACTAGATGTTTTTTAATGTATGCCATCAAACTCTGCCTATAAAGTAGTGTTCAGTCATTTTTTATCTATTCAACTGAGACTTCCACCTTCTCATTAGGATTGGCATTCATTCTTTAAATCTGATTAAACATAAATTCACCATTAAAATCAAACTAAAGACCACTGATATCATAAGTGTAGATCAACTTTCTCTGACTGAAGTTTAAAAGGAAATGATACTGTGTTCTTGGTATTTCTGTCTTCACAATATTGAGAATGTTTTATTTTCATCAATTTTGTACAAGAATTTCACTTTCAGCCACATTGTAGCTTTATTACTCCTTTTTTTTTTTTTAGTTACTAACACTTCTATGTTCATCAACTGTTAAGTGGTTAATATTTCAATTTTAGAATCCATAGCAATCTGAGTCTAGAAG
Source organism: Cheirogaleus major (assembly GCA_963574435.1). NCBI lineage: Eukaryota > Metazoa > Chordata > Mammalia > Primates > Cheirogaleidae > Cheirogaleus > Cheirogaleus major. The sequence goes on along the minus strand of CAUYPO010039954.1, from coordinate 20,190 downwards.
TATTGGCATCTTGCTATTTTAATATCCTTCCCATGTTCTTGATGCTGAGACTTAAGCAAACACTGTAGAAAATAGATAGGATGAAAGAGTGTAGGAAGAAGCAGGAAGCACATATAGGTTATAGGCTGTGAATTTTGGTATGATACACAGAATCTTTGGCCTGAGGTTTAAAGAGGTCTTACTACTAAGTCTTCTTACAACTAATGTTCTTTAACTTCATTTTAAAAAATATTATGATGGATTTATTACATGCCTCCACTTTTTTGTATGATTATTTTATATATATATGCATATATATATATACATAAATTTCAGAATATTATGGGGGTACAAACAGTTAGGTTACATATATTGCCTTTGCCTAGCCTGAATCAGAGCTACAAGCATGTCCATCCCCCTTTCAGTGGTACCATCTTACCATCTTAGTGGTACAGCTATGGTACCATCTTAGAATTGGTGTATATAAAGTTTCTAAAATATTTAAGGGTTAAAAATTATTCTGTGGAGGTGATATCAGCAAGATAGCAGAATAGATGTTCCCCAGTATCACTCCTCCAACACAAAAATACAGCTAGAAACAACTCATAGATAAGACCACTCTCAGTTCACCAGATATTGGGAGAGAAGGGGAGAAACCCCTGATCACAGAGAACCAAGAGAAGCTGTGACCAGTAAGAGAAATGGTCACCTCAGACTATGCCACACGTTTCCCCAAGCTAGCATAATACCACTCACAAAGAATTTTCCTACACTTACAATTTCTAAGTTCAGAAGACAGAATTGGAGGTGAATATTCAGTCTCCTCATTCCTGTGGGAGTCTTTGTGGGAAGCCCACTCCGGGGATAAAGAGATTTTTGTCAATTTTGGTTAACAGTTAGATAGAAGGAAAAAGTTTTAGTGCTTGATAGCACAGTAGGGTGACAATAGTTAATAATAATTTATTGTATATTTCAAAATAGCAATAAGAAAAGATTTGAAATGTTCCTAACACAAAGAAATGATAAACGATTGAGGTGATGAGTATCATAATTACTCTGATTTGATCATTATATCTTGTATGTATATATCAAAATATTACCTGTAACTCATAGATATGTACAGTTATTATGTATCAATTTAAAAAATTCTCCTTTCCAGGAAGGGTTATGCCTCCTCCCAACACCAATAAAAAATAATAATGCTACAAAAATGTTTTCATAACTTTGTTAACAATCAGCCCAATTTTCTTTTGGCCTTCCAGAAAATGCACATAATTTTTTAAATTTGTTAAACCTTTTTTTTTCACTGTTGCATTTGCCTGAAGCATTGGGAGTATATTTGTAAATTGTTTACTTTTGATGATGATTGAGTTACGATTTTCTTCTTGCCCATTTCATATGGGGCAGAGGCTTTACCCTGCCTCATATGAAAATGTATAAGTAAGAACAAACACATGTGCTAACAAAGGGTGATAACAAAGAAGTGGTAGTCAGTTGGCTTTCCCTCTGCTTCATATGAAAATGTATAAGTAAGAACAATGACATGTGATAACAAACGGTCAAATTAAATGGAGAACTAGTCCGGTATACAAGGGAAAAAGGCAATTGGAAAAAATATGAATACTAGAACACCTGGTATGGCCCGAGATTCCCAACCAGAGGGGTTAGCTATCTTTAGATGGATGACAATTTGAAAGGGATGAGTAATATTCCTGATACTTTGTTCCCAGGGTATAGTGATAAAATACCTGCTGCAATGCCTGGAATAATTCCATAAAATGAAGAATTGTCCAGCCCCAGACTGGATGGAATCACATCCAGGGTATTGATAATAGCATGGTTGAAAGGAATAAAGAGGGGATATTTGAAGAAATCGTTGAAGAATGGAATGCTTAGCCACCTAAGCCTCCTCAGGTGTTTGGTGAAGGGAAAGAGAATCTTCATGAATATTTGCATTGTGGCTTCAAGGCAAAGGCACATGGTATTCTCTTAGTCTGTTGAGTAACAGAAAACTTTGGGACATCTTATGTCTTTAGAAAGATAGCATAATGGCACAGACAGCATAAAGAAGTTAAAGATCACCTCCAGCTCCCCATGATTCAGGTTTCTAGGATTCTCAGTTCTCAGATGGTAACTTGGAGCTTGAGCCAGTTTGTCACCTCCTAGGAGGCTGCCTGACGAGACAAAGACACAATAACATCAGTGCTGCAAGTCTGAATAGTCTATAAAGATGGTGTGGAACTCCAGCCCTTCTATTGTGTCATTAAATATGAAATGTCCGATTTCAGATCAAAAGTTTAGTTTATTATATCTCAAGAAGCAGTACAGTTAATCAAAGTATGCGCCTAAACTATCAACACAGTTTTGCCATCTTAACAGTAGCTTGCTTATGTCAGCAGCAAAGATGCCTGGAGAGCAAGTGACAATGAAATCATGAAAGGATTTTCCCCAGCTTCTTGAGAATTGAATACTTTTTCTTACGAGAAGTGATCCAAAGCCTGGAAGCAGTAGTAGTCAGTTGGTGCAAGGTCTGGTAAATACGGTGGATGACAGAGAGTTTGCAAGTCCCTCTGCTGTAGTTGAGCAACATTGTTTTCGCTACATGTGGTCTTGCAAGAGGATTGGCCTGTCTCTATTGATCAATCTCAGCTAATCAATTACAAGCATCCTCATCATTTCGTCCATTTGGTTGTAGTAGACTTCCACTGTAATCGATTGGCCAGGTTTCACCAAGCTCTCATGCTTAATACCAGTACTGGACCACCAAACACACACCATTAGTGTTTTGTTTTTTTGTTTTTTTTGATTAATACTCAGTTTAGTGGTGCTAGGCTGTGTTTCGGCACTTCATCTTTATTCAAGCATTGTGGTGAATGCTTGCAATTGTCAAAAATCATCTCTTTTTGATCACATGCAGCAAAATGGTTATAGAAATGGTTCACTGTGACAGAAAAGAAAGGCAAGCTTCAAGAATATTTCTCTTTTGATGCTCGTTTAATTCATGCCGTACCCATCTATCTAGCTTCTTGACCTTGCCGATTTGTTTCAAATGGAATAGCATATAGTTGGAATTGCAATGTCAAACCTTGCTGCTAATTCACACATAGGTTGAGATGGATTTGCTTCCAATACAGCTTTCAGCTCATCACCATCCACCTTGGTCTCAGGTCACCCACGTGGCTCATTTTCAAGATTAAAATCACCAGAATGGAACTTCTCAAGCCATTACATACTGTGTGTTCATTAGCCACATCCTTCCCAAACACTGCAAATCTTAACACTGAACAATTAATAATTATTTTGCATTATCTCACTCTTTACAATGACCCTATGAGGCAGGGTATTTTTTTTATTGTTAATGTTACTATTACCATTCTCATTTTACAAAGAGGAAGCTGAACTTCCGTGAGGTTTATTATCTTGCCCCAGTTTACAAGGAGCCAGGTTTGGAAAACTGCTCCCAAATCCCTCCTTTTAACTACTGAATAATCCTGCCTCTCTTTTATTCTCCAGTGATGTTAATCGATTTTGCTTTTATATATAAAAAGCACTCAATTTTCTTTCTTACAAACTAAGAGAGATGCAAAAGTATCTGCAAATATAAATATATATTCAAGGCAAGTACCAGAAATCTGATAATGCAGTACCAATGTCACCAAATTCTGAATGCTACCATTTCAGCCAGAAAATCAGAATATAGATGGCCTACACATTATAACAAGAGAAAAACCACTGAAATATTCAGATATGAGATATTAACATTTATTCACATGAATCATAAAATACTACTATCTAAAACACAGAAAATATAAAGGACAAGCAACATACATACTATTATCATTTTAGTTGTGCAGATTGTATAATATACTAACAGAACTTTACTTCATTTAACTGTAATTCAACTGTATTTATACCTTAAAATAAGGTAGTTAGGATTCAGTTTCTGTAAGTTACAGTGCCATTTCCTTTATTTTTCACTCTCAGAGATTGAAAGCATTATACAAAATAAAGTTATCTTCAGATTGTGCTAGGATATACATAGAATTTCAGGTGGCAAACCAATATATTATTCATCAAGTTCTTAAATAATTACTCTTATTCATTGATCTTTACACAATGGTCTTCAATATATCTTTGAAATTAAGGGATATGGTTTGAAAATGTTTTCTGGAGAGCCAAGATGAACAACTTCTAGTTACAAAATAAATGTACATACGCTGTTCTCTGGGAATAGGTTTTGTAAGGCATTCAATTTTATGAATAATTTAAAATTTCACTTTTTGTTTCTCTTTGCAGAGATTTTTTTCCATTTGCATAGACACAAAGATGACCTTGATTTCCTTTCCATAAATCTTCAGCACATTTTGAGGACTTTCTTTGAAACATATGTCTCATCTTACTTCTCTACATAATATTTTTACAAATTGAACAATGTGCTACATTGAAAACCCTGAACAAAGCACCTTATATGATTTACTAGTGCTCATTCTTAGAGCGTTCCTACAACCAGCCAAAATCAAAGATTAGTGGGTTTGATACTAACTCAGATAATGAACAAATGCCTTCTAATAATTCAATGCTCTTTCTGTAGCATTGGTTAGAGTTTATTGGAATAAGATACTTCGAATTTTATCTTGTTCCTAGGGCTATTTTTCTTGAATTTTGATTCTTTCCATAAGCCTAAGAAAATATAGCTGCTTCATGAAAATAAATTATATCTAATCATGTTGCTTTGCTTTATATATTTGTATCCTCTCTGCTATATTTAATATATTTTATTAATATACAAAGTACATTTTAGTCATATATTTCATAACCCAAACTTCACAACTTTACCCTATATGGCCATTTTCAATTGTTTTCTTAAGCATGAGCTTTCTTGTGACATTTTAACATTTGTTCAATATTCACTTTATCCTAATTATAACAGAGAATTATACAGAGGTTGAATCTTCATATCAGAGTAGGGAATAATGAGTTTTAAAGTTTATTTTAGGTATAAATTGTACCAATTATGTATTTTGTGGGGTTTTTTAATATGTTATCTTTTACTTTGGTTTGTTGGTAGCATTGTTTCACAGTGGTATTTCAATACATTAAATATATTCAGCTGTGATAGAAACTGCAAATATTACTTCTTTGTTGAATTACTTCACAAAACCAATAGAATGGAAGATAATCCTAGAATATGAGGATTATTCAAACCCACTCTCCTCTCTGAAGTAAAACATAGTAACTTAAGTAGCAAGATGAATCAAAATGAAAAAAAATGATATGAAGATAAGAGATTTAACATAAAATATGCTGCAGATGAAAAATCCCAATATAATTTAAGGTGGGCTAAAAAATCTGAAACTGAGTTAAAAAACTAATGTGTTTGTTATTACAAGTCTTAAATATAGCTTAGCACAATATCTTTAAAATTTTTTTATTTCAAAGAATTACATGGGGTACAAATGTTTTTGGTTACAAGGAACACTTTTGTAACGCTTGAGTTAGGGTTATAAGCGTGCCTGTCACCCAGATACTGTTCACTGTACCTGTTCTGTAGGTTTTCACCCTTTCTGTCCTCCCCCCTCCCCAATGATTGATTTACATTGAATTATACTTCCTTCTATGCAATTACGTGCTCATCAGTTACTTCCAGTTTAATAGGGAGTGCATGTGGTGTTTGTTTTCCCATTCTTTAGATACTTCACTTAGGATAATGATCTCCAGTACCATCCATATTGTTGCAAAAGGCATGAATTCATCCTTCTTTGTGGCTGAGAAGTATTTCATGGTGTACATATATCACATTTTGTTAATCCACTCATGAGTTAATCGGCATTTGGGTTGATTTCACACCTTTGCAATTGTGAATTGTACTGCAACAAACATACCGGTGTATATGTCTTTTTAATAAAATGTCTTCTTTTACTTTGGGTAAATACCCAGTAGTGGGATTGCTCAATTGAATGGTAGGTCTGCTTTTAGTTCTTTGACAATCTCCATGCTATTTTCCATAGAGGCTGTACTAATTTGCAGTCCCACCAACAGTTTACAAGTGTTCCTTTCTCTCTGCATACACGTTGACACCTATAATTTTTGGACTTTTTAATAAAAGCCATATTAACTATGGTAAGGTGATATCTCATTGTGGTTTTAATTTGCATTTCCCTGATAATAAGTGATGCTGAACATTGTTTTCATATATGTATTGGCCATTTATCTATCTCATTTTGAAAAGCTTCTGTCCACGTCTTTCGCCCACTTTCTAATGGGATTATTTAATTTTTTTCTTGCTGCTTTGCCTGAGTTCTTTGTAGATTCCAGTTATTATCCCTTTATTGGATGTTCAGCATTTGGAACCAGAAAAGAGCACAAATATCCAAAGCAATCATAAGCAAAAGAAACAAATTTGGAGACATCACATTACCAGACTTCAAACTAAACTACAAGTCTATAGTAATCAAAACTGAATGGAATTGGCATGAAAATAGATACTTGGACCAATGGTAAAGAAGAGAAAACCCAGACATGTGGATAGCCTAGCCACATGTAGAAGAATGAAACAGGATCCATATCTCACACCACTCACAAAAATTAATTGAAGATGGATAAAAGACTTTGAGGTACGAAACCATAAGAACTCTAGAAGAAAATGTTGGAAAAAACTCTTCTAGATATCGGCCTGAGCAAAGAATTTATGAAGACCCTAATGGCAATTAAAGCAACAACAAAAATAAATAAGTGAGACTTGATTAAATTAAAAAGCTTCTGCACAGTTAGAGAAATAATCAACAGAGCAAATAAAGGGCCTAGAGAATGGGACAATATCTTATATGTAAGAAATATTCAACATGTTTGTTGAGTGGATTTTGGAGTAGTTAGAAAAATCTGATTAGAAACCAGTTCACTGACTCCCCATTTAAAGAAGGTGTGTATTAAAGTTTATTTTTTTTAATTTTTGAATATTTAATTCTTAAATCTTCTTTAATCTATTGACACTATTTGATTGTACCATGATAAACACTAAATAAGTTCAACACAATGATTTCATGAACTCATAGTATGACTTTATTTGCCTTCATGTTTTAAATCATATTTAAGTCCAATTTGAGAAGGGTTGAATTAGCTGAATTTTTGTTACTATGAAATGGTATTTCTGTAAAATAAAATTTGTTTAAAAGCCTTCCAGCATACTTATTATACCTATTGTAGGTCACAAATAGCAATTTATTATTTATTATTCCATGATCTCTTTCTATATATTTCCTGCTAACTCTCAAGGGATTAAAAAGTTAATGCAAGCATAACGGTAAAAATTGAAAAATATTTATGATATTTTATTATTAAAGGAGATAATTGAAATTGGAACACTTGTCAAATTAGCCATGAAATTAGGTTTCTATTTTTAAAATATTTAATTTTGTAATTGTTTTACATTTACAAAAAATTTGCAAAGATGTTACAGAGCACTCATCCGTAGTGGTAACCCACTTTCCCATTTCCCACATTGTTAACATCTTTCGTTACCATGGTGCATTTATCCCAACTAGGAGACCAATATTGGAATATTACTATTAACTAAACTCCAGACTTAATTTGGATGTCACTGGTTTTTTCACTATTGTCCATTTTTTCCCCTAGAATCTTATTTAATGACAAAATCTCATCCAGAATATTACATTTTAATCATATGTCTTCTTAGCCTTATCTGATCAAAGATAATTTCTTTGTCTGTCTTTGTTTTTTTATGACATTGACAGTTTTAAGGAATAGTGGTCAATTATTTTATAGAACGTCTTTCAGTTTGGGTTTGTGTAATATTTTCCTCATGGTCATATTAGTATTATATTTTGAGGGAAGAATACAACAGAGGAAAAGTGCCCTTCTTAGTCACAGCCTATCTAGAGTACATGCTCTGAACATGATTTATCACTGGTAATGTTACCCTTAGTTACTTAACATAGTGTTCTTCAGGTTTTTTCATTGTGAAGTCACTTTTTTCCTCTTTTCATACTCTGTTCTTTGGAAAAGAGCTACCAAGTGCAGCTTATACTCAAGGAGACAGGGGATAGTTGAAGTTCCACTTCTTCGCAGGGGCAATATCTAAATAAATTATTTGGAATTCTTCTCTAAGGACGATTTGTCTCTTCCGTCCCATTTACTTAGGGTTCTGGTTTTTATGGAGCAAGATGTTAATCTGGTAAAGTAAGAAGAAAGAAGGAATCATTTTCAGATGACTTTCTTTTGAGAAAGATAACAAACTTAGAAAATGTATATCTTCTTTCCTTTGAGATTCTCAACATGTACAAAAAAGATCTGGAAACTGGATTCCAGTGTTTTATAATGAAAGCTGGTAGGAGAAGAAGAAAAAAAGAAGACAGGACATTAAGATCACATCGCAGTGTTTAAATATTCATACCTATACCAGCTATGCCCTTTAAATATTTTTTTTGAAGGCTAAAAGATCTTACATGTCAAAATACTTCAAAAAGATTGTATTTTCAGGTCAATTTCTCTGAAAAATGTTAACCTTCAATCATCCATCAGCTTCCAGTAAAATCTGGTGTGCACACTAATGTATACTGTTGATGACTTCATCTTCCCTTTACAAACCTTAGCCAAGATGCTACTTTGTTATCCTTCTCTATTCCAAACTCCACATCCTTTGAAGGATTTTTAGTGTTCTGAGTTCTATCCCAAACTCCAAAGTATCATCAAAGGCTACACATATAAGATGCATGATATCAAAGACTTCATCTACAATATGTGTATTTTCATACTTCAAAATAAGATGTAGAAGAAAATAGGGCAAAGATTTTTGCTTCTTTAGTACTTATATTTTTATATGAAATATGATTGGAGATTATAAGTGGTGGAAAACAAAGCATCAGTTACAAAGCCCAAGTCCCCTATTTTACAGAATTTGAGAGGGGTTGTAATGAGAAAAAACTCAGTAGAGCTCAGATTAGAAAAGAGCTCCCACCTTTTACAACCCACAATTATTAAACAGCATAAATGTGTTAAAAGACAAGACTTTTACTACATCAAACAATTTGAGCAATATGGTAAAGCAATATTTTATTAGCCACCATAAAAATTTGTCTAATTAGTAAAGTAGGAGACAATAACTCATTACTTACTTTGGTAAGATTTGCAGATGTTTTCCATTGTCTTTTAGTTCAAAAGAACTAGAGATTAGATAAAATAATGGCTAGCATCCTGAAAGGGTTAATATCTTTTCTACAAAGTGTGAAAATCTGATAAATTCAAAGCTTCCTCCTGAAGAGGAACCATTCCAATATAATAGTGATTTTTATACTCAGACCTTTGCTTCAAATCAAGTTCAGCTGCTTTGGCTTTGTTTTTGCACTACATTTTGTTGTGTAATAAAATAAATTTTTATTTGTGTATTTTCTTTAAATTTCCTCATAGTAGTGCATATTCTTTTTCTCTTATCAAGTATTCATATTCATTCAACAACAAAAGATATCAGAAAACTCAACTTCTCAACTTCAAAGACCTTCAGCAAAGGAATTAAAGGTTATGCATTAATTTCAAGAGAGGCAAATTGATTTTAAGGTCCTTATTAACCAGGTGAAACAGGAAATGCATTATTCTTGGTGACAAATGCATAATGGTTTAGGCTCTCATCCTATGCTATGCTTTGGGCATTGTTCCACAGAATTACACAAAATGAAAATTTTACTCCTATTTATTCAACAGTCACAAAAATCATTACTTGACCAAATGAGAATTTTAAACTTGTAATTTAAGTTTCAGCTTGAAACTTTCCTCCGCCTTCTTCGTCCCAGTCATGTCTTTAAGTTATGCTTTCTTTTAAAAGCGTATTACTTAGCTGAAGAGGGTCTACAGATCTTTATAGGCATTGTGTAGATTTCGATGTTAGGAATCCTGAGCAAGATTTGGTACATGCAGAAAACAAACAAAATGGTCCATCCAGATGCAGCTGAACAAGCCAAGGGACCTGCCACATCATGCATCAGTTCACATTTTAAAGCCAGAGGACTGTGTCTCTCTATTAGAGAGAAGCCATTATACAAAAGAACAAAGGGATAAGAACAAAATGCCAATCCTTGTAAAATTACTATGGCTGTAGTCAGCCCAATTTAAATCCCATTCCCTTGTTGAATTTTCCACCCTTGACTGGAGAAGTCCTGGGGAAAGAAAAAGGAATTGAGGAGGAGTTGATAGAATGGGTTCCAGTCAGAAATTACCAGAGAAGTGATTTGGCATGAACTATTCAATTCTTGCCTTGGCTGATCTAATCAAAATGAATGAAAGAGTCAAAAAAGGTGGCATGTATTCCACTGAGTAGGGATAAATTTTATCAGATACTTAATCATCAAAGACCTGGTCCATCAGCCCCCAAAAAAACCTGCACATTGTATCTATTATTTCTTTAATCTTTTGTCTGAGGAAAACCCCACCCGACATTAAAGAGTGAAGATGATAAGTACTCCTTGGGAAATTATTCCTCTAACAAAACATTTCCTGGTCCTTTTGGTTTTAATAGGTAAAAATGGGTTTACTCATAAACGTCCACCACTTACTATGGTTAGTGACTCCAAATTTCATCTTGGCACCACTCAGTGGTGAGTGAACTGAAACAAACAAACAAAAAAATGGATCGTCTGTCTGACTGCGTTTTAAACACACTATACTATCCTAAATGAAAACTGTTTAGGATAAACTGCTCTCCCAACGTTATCTTCAAGGAATGCATAAATTTATTTTCCTCCTATGCTTGAAATTGATTAATGTTGAAATATAGTCATTCATCTTCAAGACTGAGAATATTTAGAAACTAAAAGCTTTTGAAGTTAAGATTCAAAACTTAATGGAGGCTATTTTCTGCTCTAAAGGTGTAGCCTATTTTCCTGGCTATAGCTTTATCATCATCAAAACTGTTTGTATTTGAGTGGATAATATACAGAGAGAGTTAGCCAGTTACGTAGTTTTTGCCTTCAAAAACTGGCAAAATATAAACAAACAAAATTGTGCATGTAAACAAATAACTATGGTAACTCAAACAACACACTGAGTGTATGTCAGTTATCATTTGAAAATGAAGTCTTAAGAATATACATTTGCATTGTCCACAGGACTTTCCCAAGTTTTTCACACTTTCCTCCCGTTTTAGTTATCTCCCATTTTTCTACTGTGTCACCCATGCTAAAAGGCTGAGAATCATTCTAGACTCTCCTTCTCTCTCACCTCTTACATTCAGTCATTAGCCATGTCCTATTGATTCTACTGCCTAGAAATCTTTTCAATCAATTCTCTCTTCTCAACTTCCATGTCTGTTGTCTTAGCCTATGTCCTTAAAATTTGCATCCTGGAATTCTCCAATAGCTTCCCACTTCCTCCAGCTCCCTACATTCAATCCATCCACAATACAACTAGAGCCAAATTTCTAAAATAAGGAGCTAATTATTTGACTTCTCAGCTTAAAATCCTTAAGTGGTATGCTATTCATCAACAGTCAATCCCCATCACCTTTGCATGGAAAGTAAAGCTTCCTTGTTTCCAGCTTCCCTCTCCAGCTATCGTCTTCCTGTACCAAGGATTCCAGGCATACTAAACTTCCTACCATTTCTTAAATGTGGTACACATTTTTTCTTCCTTTCACCTTTACACCTTCTCTGTTGACTAAATTATATTATCTCTCATTTCCCACCTCTCCAGTAAATACATCCCTATCTACACATGTCTTCATATTCATGAAGAACCATTACTCTTTGTTCAATATGAAATAAAATCAAATGTTTCCCCCTCTGGAAGCATTCTGTCATGTCTCCGGGAGATACTTTCTGTGCTGTCTCAAAAAATTGTTTCTACCTCTGCCTCATCACTTACCACTTTGTGGTAATTAGATGTTATCATGTCTGTCTTTCTACTTTGTTTTATTTATCTTTGTATCTGTAGCACACAGTAGGTACCAACTTAATGTTTGATGGATGAATAGATGAGTGAATGAACGGATTGATGAAATTTGCTTAATAACTTGGTTATTTAATAGGAAATACTTATTAATTAAATATTCTGATGAATAGGATTTTTGATAAGTAGTAGAGTATAATGTAGCATTTAAAATATAGCTTATTTATAAATTGATCAGCATAGAATTATTATTAAACATTAAATATCACTTAGACTACTAAATAATTAAAGAACTCTCCATCACACTTGCATACCATCTGGTTCTAAATACTTAAATGTCTGCTTAATTCCAATTTTAGAGATTGTGAACTTCACTAAGACAAGATAATGCTTTCTTTTAAAAAGTGCTTCTGAAATAAAAATGTTATTATATTTTGTAGTGAAATATAATACTACCTCATAAACCCACTTAATCTTGTCTATCTGCACATCCTCTTCTGGTAAGAATTCCTCTTTTTAATGAGGAAACTAAAGCTCTACTTGCACAGCTTTCTAATTTGTAATTAAGGATGGAAGGCTGCAAAGGTATACTTGATAAGGAAAGACCGGACAGAAGGTACTAGGAGTCTGAAGGCTAGATCAGGCTCCATGTGAGGAAAAAGAGGTGATGGAAACATTGGAGAAGAACCAAAAGTAAAAGGAACCTCCTTAACACGATTCCTGGGTACCACCATATCATTGCAAATGATCTTCATACAGGTGGTAAAGGGATGGTCTGGTTATACTTTCCTTTTTCTTGTCTCTCCACATTCTAAATATTCTTATACAAGTTTTCTTTACTTCCAAGTATCAAGGACAAAAAAAAAATCCTAGATTGCTGGAGTTTATAAACCACTAAAATATTTTAAACATTATGTTAGAATGTTACCAGATCAAATGGTATTAACTTAATTTTTCCAAGAGCATTAAAAAGAAAACAAAACCACCATTTATTATCATTAATTTCCAAAATATGTTTTGATATACAAAGGAATTTAATGCAAAATGTCTTAATAAAGAAGATTGCTCTTAATTTAACTTCATGAAAAATCAAGTACATTTCTTATAGATGAGTAAGAACCTCATGTTAGGCTGACCCTAAACTAAAGATTGGTATCTGGGTAGCATGCCTCCAAGTATGGGAGCAGGCATATATTCCTCCTTTTAAAGAAGGATGAGTTACAGATAAATCAATTACAAGATGATAGAGGGAAATAAAAGAGGATCCAAAAGCAAAAAATCAAGTTCTTGGGTTTATTAATGATGATATTTTCTGGGAATGTCAAGATCTTCTTTGATAAATGGAGTCAAAAGAAAGATGTATTGAAAAATAAATTAATCCTATACGGTTAACATTTACAAATATCCATTTCACTTTTAAGAATTTTGTCATCAGCACTCCTACCTAACTTTATTGGTTGCCTTTTTCCAGTTCATTATTGCTCACTGACCTTTGGGGACATTTATTTCAAATCCTACCCTTCATCTTGTGAAAATCTCTACCTCTCCAGGGAGCACTTAAGTTCACCTCCTTTTCCTTAAAGATGAAATCAAAGCTATCTCTCTTCTCTTTTCAGTTTGATACCCAAACAAGCCACCAGCATTATGATAATTTAAGACTCAAGTAATGTAGTAATTTAGAAATAACAACCTCTTTGAACTGTGCAATTCAATCTGATTTGCAATCCAAATTGTTTATAATGGTGAAGTTAGTCTTCTTAATGCTATGTATATAACATCTTAGAATAATGCCTATAATGTTTATATATATATATATATATACACACACCCACACATACACTTTTTGAAAGATAGTAACTACTAGCATCTTGTTAAATCAAAACTGTCAACCAAGAAGAGACCAGACTGCAAAGCAGTAAGACAAAGCATTTATTGGGATCTTAGGAATTTGGGAGACACAGATTCTGCTAGATGCTAAACTGTGTTTCAAAGAGAGCAAGAGGAGCAGGGATTTTTACAAAGATGCTGAGAGTGATTACACAGTTGCTTTGAAAGAATTATCATTGGGGGATGTGGCATAGTACATGAGTCCATAGTTTGTTAGTCGTTGCTGTTCAGGATTTGCAGCACTGGTAAAATTTAGCTGTTTTCCAAGATATTGTGGTCATTGTGATTTGGCCCAATTCCAAGTTTCAAGGCAAGTTCCCATTTTGCAAGGTTGCAGGTCCTGCAGGTAGCCCTTCTTAGAATGGCTTCCCAGCTCCATTTTAGAGCTCTGAACCAGAGTGACACCATTCTGTATATCACATTTCCCAAAACATGACCTATTAAAACTACGGTTTAAATATTTACCTACATTTTGTTATAGAGCTTTATATTGACTAAACACTAATGTGTTTGTGGCATGTTTACTATTTTGCACTCTGAGATTAACATTACTGCAAAGTGAAAAAAATGGAGGGCTGCTTACCCAAGATCACAATGACTGTACCATCCACTCAACAGATATTTACTCTACTATCAATAGGTCTCATCTGTTAACTTCTGCTTTGTTCTGTTCCTGCTTTTATCTACCGCCTACCCACCACCACCATCACAGACACACCAGAATTGTTCCATTTAGTCTAACGGAAAACAAACAGATAAACACAAACTTTGAATCACAAAGAATGCCTTCAAAACCTGGATTGGTCATCTAACTTGGGTGAATCTCAGGTTTATCAAACTTAACTGGGAATATAATCCATATTTCTCTACCTGTTTGCTTTATATTTTGAATTAAATCTTATGTATATTAGCTATAGAAGGGTTATTTCCATTTTTTCATTCAGTTTTAGGAATTTCAAATCCTTTTATGGAGATATCTAATTCACTGGAAAGCAAAAACTTGAGGACTAAATGCCATTCACAGCATCATGCATTGTTCGAATATTGGGTAGTATAAAAATTAATTTGTAAGAAAAATAACTGGATCATTGAAATAAATTGATTGATTCTAAGTTGTTCTGAGCAGTGTTTTCTAGTAATAGAGTATCTCAGGGAAAGCACGATGTTTAGTGGATTAGCAACAGACAAGGTGGAATTAGCTTAGCAAATGTGCAAGTCTGAAGTCAGGATACCTTAGCCTCAAAGGCTAACAAACCTGATTTTACCTATTTGTGACCTGAATCCATTTCTAGGAACAGATTCACATTAACCAAACTCAAGAGATTTAAGTTTAAAACCAGAACGACAAATTTATCTATTTAGGAGGAGGATTATTCCTGCTGAGATGAAAGACACGAGGGTCTTCTTTCTCACATGTACTGACTGCCCCTGTGGGCAATACTCGAGAATGTCAAGCTGGAACCTGGATATCATTTTTTAAAATTTAGTATGAAAGCTTTAATCTATAACTGTGAAAAGCACTGAACAGGTAGAATTCTTCAGCCAATATGTTCTTTCTCAATAAGCAAGCTTCATGGAAAGCTAAATCATGATCAGAAGGTTGCCCAGTAAGTATGGGACCAGAATAACTGGAGTATGCACTATGACAACGCCATTAAACCTTTGAAAAATATAAGAAAAGTTCATATATATATTTTTTCTCCACCCTAGAGTCATAACTGCCACTTGAACCAGAGAGATGATACATTCTGGAGCAATGTGATCTTGCTTACTTAAGCCAGTGGTGGCCACAGTTAGTGTTTGCCCTTTTGTATGAGTCCATGACCCATCAACCTCCATGCTGTCTAATATATTCCTTCAATAACACACATTAAGACCTTTGATCAGAGCACAGGCAAATCTTACAGACCTGAGACCTGTTGTCTCTATATTGTGACAATATTGATCTGCTTTTATATGTTGATTTTTAAAGGGTTATCTCTTAATAGGACAATTCTTTTTTTATTTTTTCCACTTTCCTTCACTTCTCCTTCACTTTAAATTCTTGAGGAAAGCCTGAAACCCACATCTTCTGAAAAGAGCAGTTCCAGAGCATGTGATGTAAGTGAGCATGACGAGTAAGGAAAATGTCTTTACATTTAGGCAGGAAGCCCCAACAGAAAAGAGAAGTGAGAGAAAGGGGAGACAGACAGGAGAACAGCAGAAAATTCTAACCATGGAGGCTGCCACAGAATTGCTTTGCAATTCTATAGCACAAATCTACAGAAAACATATCGCAAATCCCAGCTCAAAATAACAAACTCCCAATTAACTTGGATCTCAGTCCTTATGCTGTAAAGTTACACAGGAAGAACATGAAATATTCAAATCATTTGACCTCGGTCACCTGTGTCATCCTTCATGGTCAGCTTATATGCCTGAATCACATCATGGTAATTCAGTAGGGTAAATTGGAGAAGCAGCAGGCATAGTATCTCTCCTTCCTTCTGATCCTTTTAATGGAAAAATTGAATGTGTGTAGGAGATCTCACATACCACAGGAGATCCCCCAATTATAAAATTGAATAAAAGGACTTGCCTATAGGATCTCCTGAATACAGTAAATTATCTTGATGACTTGATAGAATTTTTTTTCATTTGTAACTCTTAGGGCTCTTTTGATCACCATGTCTACTTCTGCAGTGGTTTGATACTTACAAGATGCTAAAGGAATAGAAGTCTCAGAGTCCTGCAATGTATTTACTTAAAAGGTATGGGTTCTCAGATAGCCTAGAAAAATGATTCTATCTCTTCACGATTAATAGTAAAATAAAAATTCCATCCAAAATATAATTCTGTAAGGCAATATGATGCCTGCTGGGGACATATAATAAGGCTATCACCATTTCTCAACCTGACCAACTTTCTGAGACATCAATACAATGACATCATGTTGGGTATTTGGTAGCTTTATTTCAGTGTCTCCATACTCCCTCTGACCTTTCCCATCATCACTCTGAAAGTGAAAGCCTATACTTTTCAGTTAAAGGGGATATATATTTATTTACTGAGAGCTACCAATCACCATAGTGCTATTTTCATTACTTTAAACACCATTCTCTGTGTAAGAAGCACCTCTTACAATTTGAATTCTGCCAAAAAAATTTTGCAAAATTTATTATCTCATTCCTTTTGTTGCTTGAAACCCTAACCCTGTTGTCTTTCTATGGTTGTTGCCCAAACCTTTCTTATGCTGCATCATGGGTTGGTAAGTAGAATTAAAAGAAAAAAAAAAAAAAGACAAACCACCAGAAGGAGCTGACATCTTCATGCCATCCAAATAGTGGAATTCCTGAAATATAAAAATAAGAAATATATTTAGAGAAGGCATGGAGTGAATCTATAGGACGTAGATTAAGGAGTATATGCCTGTATTGTCATCGAACTAAGAGGATAGATATCCAGGACAATGGTTCCCTTTCCTTAATATTAATACATCCAATTGATAAAGGTCACATATGTTAATACTGCCCAGGTTGCTGCATAAGCTTGGAGTTTAGCTCAATGCTCTCATCTAGTGGTAATTTGAACCATCTCTCTCTCTCTCTCTCTCTCTCTCTCTCTCTCTTTGTAAAACAAACACGTAACATTATCATAGGGATAACATTGAATCTATTGTAATTTATAAGGCAGTTAAACACTCAAACACTTGAACACCTCACACCTTACAACTGATCTCCGTGTGCCCTTGTACCATAGGAAAACATGAGTTAAATGCCTTTTCAAGAGTTACTATTCACAAAACTTATAATAGAGATTGTAAAACATAAAAGACCTGACTTCTTGGAACTTAAAAAACCTTCAGGGTCTTTAGTGAGTTTTGTCTTTGCTTTGTCTATAGTTGGATGGTAGGGTGGGAACTAGAGAAGAGTTGTATAGAACAAAGAATGAGACAGAGAAAGGACTATCAATGTGTTTACACCATAGAATGATGGATTTGTGCATTTGGGAAAGAGCAGGAGGCAAACGAGAAAAAAATTACTCAGTGATCAAGCATTTCCTTTTCAATTGTTTGATAAATTTGCATTGGTTGTCATTTTTTGCCCATGCTGGGATAATGCTTTATGAATACTATCCTCTTGGGTTTTCTACAAAAGCAAGATGTAGTTCTTATGAGATTATTCCCTAGAGCCTCATTCTGAAATAAACAGTTCATTGCTTATAGGGTTTTTACAGAGGAAGTTCTATTTCAATGGATATATAACTCAAAAAAAGGAACTGTGTAAAAATTATTCCTGCACTCTCACTCCCTACACCATGGGATTTCTAACTTGTTCCTTTTTGTCAGGTGAGTCCTGAGGCTCTCTTTCTCCTTCTTTTTAGAAAGTAGCATACCTTAAGCATGCAAATTGTTTAGCTCCCAAATGTAAATGGCTGCTGATCTATAATATCTTAAAGTCTTTTTTTGACAGTCTATAGAAAAAAGAGCACAGCACATAAATCACACAGCAAAGCCCTATGCACCTTAGCTAAGTTCCTAGACCTTATACCTACCTAGAAAGTTGACTATAGATGCATGGTGTCTCCAAATGTAGCCTTTAAATTCAATTTTAAACTCTCTGTTTTTGAAGATAAGAATGAAGAATGAAATGGATACCCAGTTGTTAAACATGCAAAATGCCTGAAAATGTAAATCAAGAAGCATAGATTTCAAATATTTATTTTTGTGAATGAAGGGTGCTTTTAGTACATTTCCCTTCACTATGCTATTTACCTTTTAAGTGCTTTGCTAATATGATATAAAAACTAATAGTCCTAAGCTTCCAATAACCAAGTATTATTAACCACTTTTCTAGACATTCAAAATAATTTGAAGGATTTAAATCTTGCTGCCATCATAGAGAAATAAAATATAGTAAACCTAGTTTTAGAATAATAAACTTTTCCCCCACCTATAGCCCAGACTTAAAATAAACAGATTATACATTGAAAAATAAATACTGTTTTCCCACTATGTTCCAGAGCATTAACGAAGAACTGTGTCATGAAAATAGCCAAGATATAAACAAAATAAATAGCCAGGATGAAAGGTCATTTGTCATTTAGTTTGACTATCTAAAGTCCACTCAGTTGCTCTAGAGCAGAATTCATTAGGGGAAACCTATGCAGCCAGAATCAATAGCAAAAATGTGAGCCCTCCAATGCTCCATCACATTCTGGAATAGTACACAGAAATATGACAGGCTGTACATGAGCCTCTAGGACAGTATCTTCTTGGATTGTGGAGACTTTTTTTTCTTTTATTTCATTATATTATGGGGGTACAGATATTGTTAGGGTTACATATATTGTCCCTGACAACTCTCCCCCCCGACTGCCGTGATAGAGCTTCAAGCGTGTCCAAGCCCCTGGTGGTGCTCGTCACACACATTATGTAAGTATACACTCTTCCTCTCCCCCCGCACTTGCCCACCACCGGACAAAAGTTTTTTTGTTTGTTTGGTTGGGGTTTTTTTACATTTTGGTTACATTGAATTTCTTTGCCTCTCCCTAAGAAGGGTTAGAGGTATTCTCTTCCCCTCCACAATGCTCGCCATATCCCAAGAATGTGGGTCTCCCCCACCCCCGACTCCCTGGTGAGTACTACCACCATTTGAGCACCATAATTTTAATCAGTTAGTACCAATTTGATGGTGAGTAGATGTGGAGCCCATTTTCCTGGTCTTGTGTTGCCTCACTTTGGATAACAGGTTTAAGCTTAATCCAGGATAGTATAAACGGTGCTAATTCACTGTTGTTTCTTAGAATTGAGTAATATTCCATTGTGAGCATATACCAAATTTTAATTATCCATTCCTGAATTGACGGGCACTTGGGTTGTTTCCAAGACGTTGCAATAGTGAATTGTGCTGCAATAAACATTTGGGTGCAGATGTCTTTATAATAGAATGACTTATGCTCTTTTGGGTAGATGCCCAACAATGCTATTGCAGGGTCGATAGTATGTCTATTTATAGCTGTTGGAGGTATCTCCAAATTCTTTTCCACAAAGGTTGCACTAATTCGCAGTCCCACCAGCAGTGTAAGAGTGTAACTGTCTCTCCACATCCTTGCCAGCATTTGTTGTTTTGGGACTTTTTGTTACATGCCATTCTCACTGGGGTTAGGTAGTATCTCATTGTGGTTTTGATTTGCATTTCTCTGATGATTAAAGATGTTGAGCATTTTTTATATGTTTGCAGGCCATTATTCTGTCTTCTTTGGAGAAGTTTCTGTTCATTACTGTTGCCCATTTCTTGATGGGGTTGTTTGCTTTTTTCTTGTTAATTCTTTTAAGTTCTAGATAGATTCTTGTTATTAGGCCTTTATCAGAAGTGTAGAGAGCAAATATTTTCTCCCATTCTGTGGGTTGTCTATTTGCTCTAATGATAGTTTCCTTGGCTGTGCAGAAAC